>SEYY01024099.1:60000-70000 GCA_009176605.1 Armadillidium nasatum | reverse complement strand
GATCTCCAAAGACCAAGAAGAAAATCCTGACTACTCTGCCCTTCGAAAGGGTACCCAGTTTGGTGGTAGTTATTTGCCCTCGACTGGGTTCCCCTTTAGAAATGGTTCCATCAGAGGCAACCTCAGCAAGACTGTCACAGCACAAATGAACACAAGAACACCCATCCTCCTGAATGTCCCTCTTAGCCGTTAGGTTTTTATAGTTGGGGAGACCATGGTTTTATTAACCTTGAGATTATTATTATTATTATATATATATATATATATATATATATATATATATATATATATTATATATATATATATATATATAGAGAGAGAGAGAGAGAGAGAGAGAGAGAGAGAGAGAGAGAGAGAGAGAGAGAGAGAGAGAGAGAGAGAGAGAGAGAGAGAGAGAGAGAGAGAGAGAGAGAGAGAGAGAGAGAGAGAGAGAGAGAGAGAGAGAGAGAGAGAGAGAGAGAGAGAGAGAGAGAGAGAGAGAGAGAGAGAGAGAGAGAGAGAGAAGAGAGAGAGAGAGAGAGAGAGAGAGAGAGAGAGAGAGAGAGAGAGAGAGAGAGAGAGAGAGAGAGAGAGAGAGAGAGAGAGAGAGAGAGAGAGAGAGAGAGAGAGAGAGAGAGAGAGAGAGAGAGAGAGAGAGAGAGAGAGAGAGAGAGAGAGAGAGAGAGAGAGAGGAGAGAGAGAGAGAGAGAGAGAGAGAGAGAGAGAGAGAGAGAGAGAGAGAGAGAGAGAGAGAGAGAGAGAGAGAGAGAGAGAGAGAGAGAGAGAGAGAGAGAGAGAGAGAGAGAGAGAGAGAGAGAGAGAGAGAGAGAAGAGAGAGAGAGAGAGAAGAGAGAGAGAGAGAGAGAGAGACCTAGTAATTTAATAATTTCTGACAGGCTTTCAGTTTTAAAAACACATTCGTAGGTAAAAAAAAAAAAAAAAAAAAATTCTAAAAATATAATCTTACTGAGAGGCTCATGAATTTATTTTAGATGTCGAGAAAGAGTATCTCAGTCTCAGAATTTTAGTGAGGATTTTTAAATATTTTTTTAAATATTTTTATATTTTTTTTTTTTTATTTTTTTTTTGTAAAAAAAAAAAATATTTTTTTTCCTCACGAAGGGAAAAATTTAGAAAATTACATTCCCAAATATATAATATTATGGTCATTTAGGTTTCTTATCTGTACTATAAAACACAGCTAATGTACGACTTATACCTGCAATTTTGGAAACTCTCAGATAAAATGATCGTAAGAACGAATTATATATATATATATATATATATATATATATATATATATATATATATATATATATATATATATATATATATATATATATATATATATATATATATATATATATATATATATTACGGGGGAGGGAAGTAGCGCTCCCGAAGCGATGAGATTACCCCCTGTTGGGTATACGGGGTGTTAAAGGTACTTCCTATCTCATCCCGGTGCCCAATGGTTCGCTCCCTTTCGCGCTCACCTTCTATCTACACGGAGTGGCTCTCCTTTACATACATAAAACATTTCTAACACATCTTAAAAAATAAAATAAAATCAAAATGGCGTCAACTTCGGTAGCCTCGGAGAAGCCACGGGGGGCGGCTTCCAAAAATAGCCCCTCATCCACCCTTTCCCCCATCACCACTTGGGAGTTGGTGGCCTCCGGTGATGGGGTTGGTGCCACCAGGACTCGGCCGCCGGCTTGTCCTGATGCACGGTCTATTTTTTTCATTAATTTCTGCAACATTCGCGGTCTGCACTCTAATTTCCACTTTGTTGAACATCACCTCTCTTCTTCTAGACCTCACCTCTTATTCTTGACCGAAACTCAGATGTTTGAGCGTTCTGATAGCAAACCCTATTCTGTTTCCTCCTACTGTCTCTATCCTCAATTTTCAGCCAAAGGCGGTTGTTGTGCATATGTGCGCAACGATGTCGTTTGTTCTCGTGTCTCTAATTTGGAGTCTTCCGAATTTTCCACCTTATGGCTTAGGCTCTCTTGCCACTCTACGACTAAATTCATTTGTTCAGTTTATTTATCTCCTAATTCTACTGACTATGCTAAATTCTTCGACTATTTAAACTCCAAAATAGAGCACATTCTCTCTTCTTCTCCTTTCTCTGAAATCATCATATTAGGTGATTTCAATGTTCACCACCGCCAATGGCTTTCTTCTAGTTCTCATGATACAGCTGGTGAACGTGCCTTCCTTTTCGCTATCCAAAACGACCTTGAGCAGCTGGTGCAGCTCCCTACTCGTATCCCTGATCGTCTTGGAGATGAACCCAACGTTCTAGACCTTTTCCTAACTTCTAATCCTTCTCCTTATACTGTTAAACTCTTTCCTCCTCTGGGTTCCTCCGATCATCTTCTTATCTCTGTATCCTCTTCTATCTCTTCAAGTCTTCCGCAGAAAGACCCCCTTCTACGGAAAGGAAACGCTTGTGGCACTTCGGTGCCGCAAGCTGGTCGGACTTGCGGTCGTACTTCTTTGATTTCCCGTGGAATGATTATTGCTTCCGTGGGAGGGGTCCCTCGGAGTGTGCAGAACGCATTACTGAGGTGATTCTCTCTGGCATGGAGGCGAACATTCCATATTCTTTCCCTTCTACTAAACCTAACAAACCTTGGTTTAACTCTGCTTGTTCTCGTGCTATCCGCCACAGGGACGCTGCCTTCAGGGATTACCGTCGTCTTCAAACTCCAGAAACTCACGCTACTTATATTTCATCCCGGAATCGTGCAAAATCTATCCTTCGTAACACTAAAAACTCCTTTTCTCCGTAGAAAAATGCAATAATCTTTCTGGTTCCTCTTCTTCACGTTCTTTCTGGCATTTTGCAAAAAATGTCAACTCTAACTTTGCTTCTTCCTCTTTCCCTCCTTTAATATCTTCCGACGGCACAACTGCCGTTTTACCTTCTTCTAAAGCTGAACTCTTTGCTCAAACTTTTGCCTCTAATTCAACCTTAGACGATTCCGGAGCTATTCCTCCTCCTTCAACCCCCTCTAACTCAATTATGCCTGAAATTAGAATTTCTTCTAAAGATGTCATTTCTGCTCTCTCTGAGCTTAATACTAAGAAGGCGTACGGTCCTGATGGTATTCCTCCTGTGGTTCTCAAAACTTGTGCTTCCGAGCTTGCACCCTGCCTCGGTAAACTATTTCGTCTTTGTCTCTCTACTTCAACCTTCCCTTCTTGCTGGAAACGTGCGCTCATTCAACCTGTGCCGAAGAAGGGGGACCCCTCTCAACCCTCCAACTACCGTCCTATTTCTTTGACCTCCGTTCTCTCTAAAGTTTTCGAATCTATCCTTAACAGGAAGATTTGGAAAGCATCTCAATTCTTCTAATCTTATCTCTGATCGCCAGTATGGCTTTCGTAAGAAACGCTCTACAGGTGATCTTTTTCCCTTCTCTCTGAATCTTGGTCCTCCGCTATTCGGCATTTCGGTGAATCTTTTGCTGTCGCGCTGGACATATCGAAAGCCTTCGATAGAGTCTGGCACAAAGCTTTGATTTCTAAACTTCCCTCTTTCGGTATCTATCCTTCTCTCTGTGATCTTCTCGCTAATTTCTTTCCGGTCGTTCTATAGCAGCTGTTGTAGACGGCCACCGTTCATCCTTTAAATCTATTAACAGTGGTGTTCCTCAGGGTTCTGTACTATCACCAACACTTTTTTTCTACTCTTCATTAATGACCTTCTCTCTATCACCTCATCTCCTATCCACTCCTATGCTGATGACTCCACCCTTCATTATTCCTTCCATTTTGAAAAACGTCCCACCCAACAGCAGTTGATAGACTCGAGAAGGGTAGCCTTGGAACAACTAACCTCTGATCTTTCTCGTATTTCAAATTGGGGCAGAGAAAACATGGTTGTTTTCAATGCCTCAAAAACTCAATTCCTCCATCTCTCCACTCGACACAATCTTCCACACAACTATGATATCTTCTTCGAAAACACACAACTCAATGCCTTCATCTGTCCTTAATATTCTCGGTGTTTCTTTTTCTCGTGATCTTTCTTGGAAAGATCACATTACTTCTCTTTCTAAACAAGCTTCTAAGAGGTTGGGTGTTCTGAGGCGCCTTCAGAATTTCTTCACGCCACCCCAGTTGCTTGCTCTGTATAGGGGTGTTGTTCGTCCCTGTATGGAGTATGCTTCGCACATCTGGGGTGGTTCCACACATACAGCTCTCTTAGAGAAGTGGGTGGGAGTCTATTGCTTTTCATTTTCATCAACTCTCACTGCTCTTACTAACTCTCTACAATCTCTTTCTGCCCGTCGAATTGTTGCGTCACTCTCTCTTTACTATCGCTATTACAACGGACACTGCTCTTCTGAACTCTCTCGTTGCATACCTCCTCCATTGAGAAGAGCTCGTGCAACACGCCTTTCTACACATTCTCATCCTTTCTCTGTCCAACTCTCCGACCCCAGACTTAACCGCTATGCTCAAGTCTTACATATACTCTACTGGTAAAGTCTGGAACACACTCCCTTCATCTGTTTTCCCAACTTCCTTTGACTTGCATACTTTCAAACGCCGTGTGTCTGGACACGTCGGCCACCATCGACCATGATAATAGACCTTTCCCAACTCCGGTGGAATTTGGTAGGCCTCTGGCCTTTGCCCACCGGAGGAGACATAAAAAAAAAAAAAAAAAAAAAAAAATATATATATATATATATATATATATATATATATATATATATATATATATATATATATATATATATATATATATATATATATATATATATATATATATAAAATAATAAAAATAAAAAAAAATAAAAATATAAATAAATAATATATATATATATATAATATATATATATATATATATATATATATATATATATATATATATATATATATATATATATATATATATATATATATATATATATATATATATATATATATATATATATATATATATATATATATATATATATTATACACCTAAATTTTTATTAGAGCAAATATTTCATCTCCTTTTTAAACTAGTATTAGTGATGATTATAACGCTGATAATAATAGTACGCATAACGATAGTAAATAATCATAAATAACAATACTGACAATGAAGTAATTCCACTTCTACTACTACTAATAATAATAAAAAGAAATAAGAATTTCGTTCAAAAATATAAAGTATTGATGATAATAATAATAATAATAATAATAATAATAATAAAAATTTTTATGACTATCATTTGATAATTAATAGGTATAGAAAATGAATTTTTTGCCCATACTCAGACGTGAAAAATCTATGAATCTTTTTTTCTAGCAAATACACCCAAATATTATTATAATCGTATTCACCAATAAATTCTTTATATACAAATAAGCCTCATACAGATATTCTGCATTTATATACACTTTACCATAAATGAAAAGATGTACGAGTCTGTCTTCTATCAAATATTCCCAAGCATTCAATAATAAATTATGTATATACAAGTCTTATACAGTTGCTATACACCTTTATAAACACTTCAAAATAAATATTTTTTTTTTTACATCGCATTTGAAAACCAAAATAAAAAAAAATAAAAAAATGTACCAAATTAGAATTTATATAGGAATCTAAGCTGGAAGCTGTTAGGTCGGAATCTGAGCGATGATTATTTTTACTCTAAACTAAAGAGAAGGTGGCTCCTGAAGCTGATGCCGGAGCAGCATAATAATTATAAAATGATGGAGCTGGAGCTTATTAATTTAAAATGGAGAAAACAGAATTGGATTCATAGCTAAATACATCAATATACAATTCAAAGCGCGTGTATATATATATATCATATAATATATATAATATATATGCGGATAATATATATATATATATATATATATATATATATATATATATATATATATATATATATATATATATATATATATATAATATATATATATATATATATATATATATATATATATATATATATATATATATATTTTATGTCAAATGATTGTTGACATTTTCCGTACCTTTGATTATTTTTCAACATTTACAAAACGTTAAAATTAAAAAATAAAAATTGCAATTTTCAGGAGCAAATACAAAATTTTTGAATTATTTTTCGCTTTAGAAAATTTTTCAAAAGTCAAAATAAATAAAAAGAAAGAAAAAAATATGAGTGATTTGAGATCAATAATTTTATATTCTCAGATGTTCTCTTTCAGGAAATCTGTAACATGGCGTTAACTGAACGGTGAAAAGGAATAAATAGTATATAACAATACTGCTAAAATTGTCCTAACGAATCGTTGGGACAAGTGGCAAAAATATCGCAACAATTTTTTTCAGTTATTTTCTTATTAGAAAATAAATCTGTGAAGCGACTTTTCTTATGCTTAACATGTCTTTTCTCTTCCAAATATTTTATTGTGACATTTTCGCTAATTGTCCCAACGATTCGTTTAGACAATTTTTGCAGTGAAACGACGAAACAGTAAGAGCGAATTGTCTATATTTTAATGTTTTTCAGCTTTTAAATTAAAAATACTAGAAAAACTAGTTTCATAATGACAGTAAGATGAGTTACTAAAATCTAACAAATTTAGTAAGTATGGGTCAAATTAAATCCAAATGAGTCTAGATCGAGCCAAAAGTTTGCGTTTTGCTCGAATTCGAGTCTAGTTTAAGCCAAATATCTGAAAGTGGTTTGAGCGAAAGTGTCTTCTTGAAAATGTAAGGCAAGAGGAAAATTTTTCCCATGACTCGGATTTAATTTTTGACAATTAAAAGTGACCATAATTCAAATAATTGGCAAAAGGTGGCTAAAAAATAAATAAAAACTTATATATATATATATATATATATATATATATATATATATATATATATATATATATATATATATATATATATATATATATATATATACGGTAAATATACAGGGGTTGAACAAATATATGGAATCAATAGAAATAAAAAATGAATAAATATGACAGACGTAAACTCGAAATAGAAGATTCGCCAAAGGTTCTCGTGTATCACGTGTGATAGGAAACCTATAACGTCTGTCGAATGCGTCAGTTGCTCTGTTTTTAACATTCTATTCTGGTACAAGTGAGGTATGTCCGAGCTTGCAGAGTTCCAAAGAGGGAAAATTGTTTTATCCCTAGATACGGTATCCATATATATGGGCATATATTATGCTTCCGGAAAACATCATCAGATAAACACTAGTGTGAACGTAATTCAAAATTAAGTGAGAGACAGACGAGCATTGCGAAGGTCTGGGACAAAAAATAAGAGAACAACAGCTGAGATTACTCCTAAGCTGAATACCAGTCTTGCAAATACTGCGAAGAACAGTGAAGGGAAAACTCAATAGGCTCAATATTCATGGACGTGCTGCAATCGCCAAACCTTTTGTAAGCGACAAGGATGTAAGAAAGTGAAGAGAGTGGTGCTACACACATAAGGATTGAACTGCCCTATGGTGGAAGACAGTCCTTTCATTAGATGAATTGAATTCACACTGTTTCGAACCTCCAACCTGAATATGATCTGGACTACCTTATGTCACAGCTGAAGCATGGAGGAAGTTTCGTCAAATCTTGGACAGCCATATCATCGCAATCTTCAGGCCCAATTATCACCATGCTCGATAATGTAACTGCAAGAGATTATTTGCGCAATTTGGATGACCAGTTTCATCTAATCTAACAGAGAAAGGTTTTTGAAGATAGTGCCATTTATCAAGATAATAAGGCTTCAATTTATTCAGCTCATGTTGTCCAGTCATGGTTTTATGAACATGCAGGTTAAGCTTCATGTCTTCCTTTGCCCCCAAAATCGCCAAACCTTTATAAAAGAGCCACTGCGGTTAATATTGTAGAATAGGGCTCGATATCTCTATCCACTATCAGCATCTCTACTGGAATTTCGTCTACTTTTGCATGAGGAATGGTATAGCATCCCATTATGCACTATCCTGAACTTATATCTATTTCTAGAAGAATTCGTGCGGTTATATGCGAAAAGTGAACCCACACCATATTATGAAATAAATTCATGCATTTGCCAGGTTTGAATATTTCTTGTCCAACCCATATTATATATATATATATATATATATATATATATATATATATATATATATATATATAATATATATATATATATATATATATATATATATATATATATATATATATATATATATATATATATACTCACATCGGTGTTTACAAACTTCTACAGATGGAAGGTGACATCATTACAATAAAATTCCACCGAATACATATAAGGCCGTAAACCGCTCGTTTACTTGATATCGAGGGGACAATATGAGGAATAACACAAACACTGCACCATAGCTAAAGACGTTTTAGGTTCCATAGGAGGGATGCTATAACTAGTGTTACAAAAAAGGTAGGTGACGTCATCATGGGAACATCTCGTATACCTATTGCCAAGGGGAGTCATCAAGAAGCTTTGGTGTTTGGGAAGGATATTACCGAATGGCAACATTTACTGCGAAGAGTCGGGGAAGGCGCAACACTAAGGACCTCCTGCAGTTGCAGGCCGATAGGTCCGACGGTGCGAGTTATGTATCCAGACTTTGGGCTTACATTTTTGAACACCTGTTTTAATGGCATCCCCCTCCCTATGTTTCCTGCTACGTAATAAACTCTGGTGTATGTATGGTGTTTGTTTCATTTCTAAACTGTTCCCTTGATGTCACATAAAAGAACGGCTTATATATATATATATATAATATATATATATATATATATATATATATATATATATATATATATATATATATATATATATATATATATATATATATATATATATATATATATATATATATATATATATATATATATAGTGCCCTTTTTAATAGTTAACCAAAAATTTATAAAAAACGTTTTCTATATAAAAAAAAGAACAATATTTATGCATAACTTTATAATTTTTATGTGTTGAAAAAAGCAATTTAAAACTAATTAATAAATAAAAATAAAGTTCTTTTTGTTATAAAATAATTATTATTTTTGTATAAAGGTATAAACTATTAATTTAAAAAGTAAAACATTTAAAATATAATGGAAATTATGTATAATCCTATCCCAAATTGTTAATGCAATTTCCCTCCAAATTTTACTTTACTTTGGCGCCTTAAGAAATAATTTTGCCGCCAAACTTTAAGGTAAAATCATTATAAAAAACTATTATAAAATGTAAAATATTTTTCTTTTATGTTATATTATATTGTAATTTCAAATAAAAAAATGTTTATGTAAAATTTTCGATTATAATGTATTTTAGTATATAATATTTAAATATATTGTTAAATAATATTTTCTAATTTAAATAAATAAAATTTTGTATATTTAAAAAAAATTAGTAAAACTTTAATAATAATAATAAGGTTGTAAAACATTTTTGTTAAAATTAAGAAAGAAAATAAAATAAAGTGGAAAACCAGCTACTTTTCTTACACCTTCCCAATATTGAGATAATTTTCAGTAGGTATAGAAATAAGTAGTTAACATTCACTTTATCCTAGAAGCCGAAGAAGAAGCCGCACCGCCAAGAAGAAGACGTCCAAAGCCGAGACAAGAAGAAGCCTCCACAGCAGCAGAAAAAGACGTTCCCAAGCAGAGGCAAGAAGAAGCCACTCCTACAGCAGCAGAAAAAGACGTCCCAGTTTGAAGAAGAAGTTCCAACGCCTCTGCTCCCGAAAGGAGACCCAGTTTGGCAGACCATTTGCCCTCGACTGTGGTTCCTCCTTTGAAGTAGCCTTCCATCCGAGGCTACAGACGGTCCGAAGGCTTGAAGAGAAGTGGTGGCTACCACACGCCTACCAGTCGGCATTCCACAAGGGGACATTGAAAACACCCAGCCTCCTGATCTATCCCCCTTCGCGCGCACACAAAGTGTAGGGACCTCCTGCACCATATATTTGGTGACACAATTAGGTCCCTATATAACTGGTAACCCTGGGATATATATATATATATATAT
>SEYY01024099.1:42500-55000 GCA_009176605.1 Armadillidium nasatum | reverse complement strand
TATATATCCTCCGATGGATGAAGGCCGAGACCTACTAATTTCCACCAGAGTTGGGAAACATCAGATCTTGGTCGTTAAAGGCCGACGTATTTGAAAGTGAGAAAGTCAAAGGAAGCCGGGAAAACAAAGGGAATGTGCTCCAGACTTTACCAGTAGAGTAAATTTAAGATTGATCATAGCGGCTAAGTCTGGAATCGGATAGTTGGACAGAGAAAGGATAAGAATGTGAAGAAAGGCGTGTTGCACAAGCTCTTCTCAATGGAGGAGGCATGCGACGGAAGAGTTCAGAAGAGTAGTGTCCACTGTAGTAGCGATAGTATAAAAAGAGTGACGCAGCAATTCGACGGGCAGAAAGAAACTGCAGAGAATTAGTGAGACGGGAGAGTTAATGAGACGAAAAGTCCTAGATTCCCCCTTCTCAAGAAGAGCTGTATAAGTGGAATCACCCAAGATATGTAAGGTGTACTCCATACAGGGACGAACAACACCCCTATAGAGAGCAAGCAACTGGGGTGGCATGAAGAAATTCTGAAGGTGCCTCAGAACACCTAACCTCTTAGAAGCTTGTTTAGAAAGAGAAGTAATGTGATCTTTGAAAGAAAAATCACGAGAAATCGTAGTTGTGTGGAAGTTGTGTCGAATAGAGAGAGGGAGAAACTGAGCTTTTGAGGCACTGAAAAAGACCACGTTTACTCTTGGATATGACAAATAAGAAAATATGACATCCGATCCATTACTAATATATATATATATGTATATATATATATATATATATATATATATATATATATATATATATATATATATATATATATATATATATATATATATATATATATTATATATATATATATATATATATATATATATATATATATATATATATATATATATATATATATATATATATATATATATATATATATATATATATATATATATATATATATATATATATATATATATATATATATATATATATATATATATATATATATATATTATATATATATATATATATATATATATATATATATATATATATATATATATATATAATATATATATATATATATATTATATATATATATATATATATATATATATATATATATATATATAATATATATATATATATATATATATATATATATATATATATATATATATATATATATATATATATATATATATATATATATATATATATATATATATATATAAATACTGAATACATATAAAATAAAAAACCAAAGGGGAGAAAAGAGCAGCGTCTAATAAAAATGAATAAGTACTATAGAAACATTTTAAACTTTGATTACCTTTTTTTAAGAGCAAAATTTCAAGTCAAAATTCAAGTTAAAAATCAAGAAAATTTTTCTTTAAAACTTAATAAAAAGAAAAGAAAAACATGATTCTTTAACGAACGTGAAGTGAAGGATAAAACACTTTCTGCAACTTTAAATTTATTTATTTATTTTATATATATATATATATATATATATATATATATATATATATATATATATATATATATATATATATATTATATATATATATATATATATATATATATATATATATATATATATATATATATATATATATATATATATATATATATATATATATATAGTTCAGAAGAGTAGTGTCCATTTTAATAGCAATAGTAAAGAGAGAGTGATGCAACAATTCGACGGGCAGAAAGAGATTGGAGAGAATTAGTAAGAGCAGAAGATTTGATGAGACGAAAAGCCCTAGACTTCACCTTCTCAAGGAGAGCTGTATGAGTGGAACTGTCCCAGATGTGTGAAGCATACTTCATACTGGGGCGAACAACACCCCTATAAAGAGCAAGCAACTGGGATGGCGTGAAGTAATTCTGAAGGCGCCTCAGAACACTCAACCTCTTAGAAGCTTGTTTAGAAAGAAATAATGCGATCTTTCCAAGAAAGATCACGGGAAAAGGATGCGCCGAGAATGTTAAGAACAGATGAAGGCTTGAGTTGTGTGTTTTCGAAGAAGATATCATAGTTGTGTGGAAGACTGTATCGAATAGAGAGATGAAGAAACTGAGTTTTTGAGGCAGCATTGAAAACAACCATGTTATCTCTTCCCCAATTAGAAATACGTATAAGATCAGAGGTTAGTTGCTCCAAGGCCACCCCTCTCGAGTCCATCAACTGCTGTTGGGAGGGACATCTTTCAAATTGGAAAGAGTATGAAGGGTGGAGTAATCAGCATAGAAGTGGATAGGAGATGAGGTAATAGAGAGGAGGTCATTAACGAAAAACAGAAAAAGTGTTGGGATAGGACAGAACCCTGAGGAACACCACTATTAATATATTTAAAGTAAGAACGGTGGCCATCTACAACAGCTGCTAAAGAATGGCCGAAAGGAAATTAGAGAGATCACAGAGAGAAGGATAGATACTGAAAGAGGGAAGTTTAGAAATCAAATCTTTGTGCCAGACTCTATCGAAGGCTTTCGATATGTCCAGCGAGTTAGCAAATGATTCATCGAAATGCCGAAGAGTGGAGGACCAAGAGTCAAAAAGAAGGGAAAGAAGATCTCCAGTAGAGCGTTTCTTACGAAAGCCATACTGGCCATTAGAGATAAGATTAGAAGAATTGAAATGTTTCTAAATCTTCCTGTTAAGGATAGATTCGAAAACTTTAGAAAGAACGGAGGTCAAAGAAATGGGACGGTAGATGGAGGGTTGAAAGGGGTTCCCCTTCTTCGGCACAGGCTGAATGAGCGTACATTTCCAGCAAGAAGGGAATATTGAAGTAGAAAGACAAAGACGAAATAGTTTACCAAGGCAAGGTGTAAGCTCGGAAGCACAAATTTAGAGAACCACAGGAGGAATATCCATCGGGACCATACGCCTTCTGTATTAAGCTCAGACAGAGCAGAAATTACGTCTTTAGAAGAAATTATAATTTTAGGCGTAAATGAGTTGGAGGGGGTTGAAGGATAAGGTATAGCTCCGGAGTCGTTTGAGGATGAATTAGAGGCAAGAGTTTGAGCGAAGAGTTCAGCTTTAGAAGAAGGTAAAACAGAAGTTGTACTGTCTGAAGATACTAAAGGAGGGAAAGAGGAAGAAGCAAAGTTAGAGCTGACATTTTTTGCAAAATGCGAGAAAGAAAGTGAAGAAGAGGAAAAACAAAGATTATTGCATTTTTTACGGAGAAAAGTGTTTTTAGTGCCTCGAAGGGATAAATTTTGCACGATTCCGGGATGAAATATAAGTTGCGTAAGTTTCTGGATATATATATATATATATATATATATATATATATATATATATATATATATATATATATATATATATATATATATATATATATATATATATATATATATATATATATATATCCCTGAAGGCAGCATCCCTGAGGCGAATAGAGAGAGAACAAACAGAGTTAAACCAAGGTTTGTTAGGTTTAGTAGAAGGGAAAGAAAATGGAATGTACGCCTCCGTGCCTGAGAGAATCACCTCGGTAATGCGTTCTACACACACCGAGGGACCCCTCCCACGGAAGCAATAACAATTCCACAGGAAATCAAAGTAGTACGACTGCAAGTCCGACCAGAGTGCGGCACCGAAATTCCACAAACGTTTCCTTTCAATAGAAGGTGGTCTTTCTGCGGAAGAATTGAAAAGATAGAAGAGGATACAGAGATGAGAAGGTGATCGGAGGAACCCAGAGGAGGAAAGAGTTTAACAGTATAAGGAGAAAGATTAGATGTTAGAGAAAGGTCTATAATGTTGGATTCATCTCCAAGACTAACAGGGATACGAGTACGGAGTTGCACCAACTGCTCTAGGTCGTTTAGGATAGCGAAATGGAAGGCACGTTCACCACCTGGATCGTGAGAACTAGAAGAAAGCCATTGGCGGTGGTGAACATTGAAATCACTTAATATGATGATTTCAGAAAAGGGAAGAAGAAGAGAATGTGCTCTATTTTGGAGTTTAAATAGTCGAAGAATTTAGGATAGTCAGTAGAATTAGGAGATAAATAAACAGAATAAATGAATTTAGTCGTAGAATGGCAAGAGAGCCTAAGCCATAAGGTGGAAAATTCGGAAGACTCCAAATTAGAGACACGAGAACAAACGACATCGTAGCGCACATATGCACTACAACCGCCTTTGACTAAAAATTGAGGATAGAGACAGTAGGAGAAAACAGAATATGGTTTGCTATCAAAACGCTCAAACATCTGAGTTTCGGTCAAGAGCAAGAGGTGAGGTCTAAAGAAGAAGAGAGGTGATGTTCAACAAAGTGGAAATTGGAGTTTGGACCGCAAATGTTGCAGAAATTAATGAAAAAAATAGACCGTGCATCAGGGCAAGCGACTGCAGAGTCCTAGAGACACCAACCCCATCACCGGAGGCCACCAACTCCCAAGTGGTAATGGAAGGAAGGGGTGGATGAGGGGCTATTTTTAGAAGCTATTTTTAGGTGCTTCTCCGAGGCTACTGTTGTTGACGATATTATTAATTTTTAATTAAAAAGGGTGTGTGTTTGTAATAGTGTTTTATATGTGTGAAGAAGAGCCTACTCCGTGTAGAATAAGGTGGAGATGAGAGAGAAAAGGAGCGAACCATTGGGCATCGGGATGAGATGGGAAGGACCCTTAACATCCAATGGAAGGTAATCTCATCGAATCGGGGGCGCTACTTCCCTCCCCCGTAACATATATATATATATATATATATATATATATATATATATATATATATATATATATATATATATATATATATATATATATATATATATATATATATATATATATATATATATATATATATCAGCATATTGCTATTGCGCATAATATATGAAAAAGAAATGTCATCTTATGCAATAGGGAAAGCGACTCTCATCTCATTTTAATCATGTAATTGATTTTGCAAACACTCAAACCTTCCTCAAATATTTACTCTGAGTTGACAAAACAATTTTGAAGATCAAGAACTCTTAAATGCTCTTCGCATGGCTGGCAAATTCTCTTCTCTTTTTTTAAAAAATGAAATTGTAAAGTTTGGACATTTATAATGCATTAGATGATATTTTCTGGGTTCAAAAAGAAAGCACCGAAAATAGAAAGGATATAAAAGGATTATATGCAAATGAAAATAGCTTTTTTTATCTTAATATTTTACCTAAATCACGTAAAACAAATATATTTACTCAAACATTGCTAATTCAAAGTCAAATGCCGGAATAACTAAAAAAACTAGAAAAATGCACACATTCTCTTTTTTTTCTCTCTCTCTAACACACACACACACACACACACACACACACACACACACATATATATATATATATATATATATATATATATATATATATATATATATATATATATATATATATATATATATATATATATATATATATATATATATATATATTAGCAAAGATTTCTAAACTTCAAAGATCTCTCTGTGGCCTTGCCTCTGATTTTCTTTCCGGTCGTTCTATAGCAACTGTTGTAGACGGTCACCGTTCATTCTTTAAATTTATTAATATAGGTGTTCCTCAGGGATTTGTCCTATCCCCAACACTTTCTCTACTTTTCGTTAATAAGTGACTTCATAACGTATCCACTCCTATGCTGATGACTCTCTCCCCTCATTACAACTTTAATTGTGAGAGGTGCCCACCCATAGCAGTTAATTGACTCAAAAACGTTAGCCTTGAGGGTAACTAACCTCTAATCTTTCTTATATTTCAAATTGTGTAGAGAAAAAATTGTAGTTTTCAATATCTCAAAAACCTCAATCTCATCACATCTCTACTCGATGCAATTTTCCACCCAACTATGACGTCTTCGAAAGCATACAAACTGTCCTTAATATTATCGGGGTATCTTTTTATCGGGATCTTTCTTGGAAGAATTACATTACTTCTCTTTATAAAAAATATAGAGCTCCCTTCATAATTTCATCACGCCACACCATTTGTAAGCTCCCTCTAGTCGTGTCGTTTCCCGCTTCACTTATCCTGTGTGGTTCCATCCATACACCTCTGCTTTAAAATATATAGTCTAGGACTTTTCGTTTTCTCAATTCTTCTGCCCTCACTAATTCTCTTCAGTCTTTTTCTGCCCGCCATATTGTTGCGTAATTGACTCTATACCATTTCTTTTACAACGGACACTGCTCTTCTGAACTCTCCCGTCACTTACCTCCTCCACTGAGAAGGGCTCATGCGACACGCCTTTCTACACGGTCTCATCCTTTCTCTGCCCAATTCCCTGACTCTAGACTTAACCACTATGTTCAACCTTACATGTACTCTGCCGATCATGTCTGAACACCTCTTTTTATCTGTTTTCCCAACTTTCTTTGGCTTACACACCTTCAAACGCCGTGTGTCGGCGCATGTCGGACTTTAAATTGACCAAAGTTTCTGGTATTTCTCCAACTGTAGTGAATACTAGAAGGCCTCTAGGAGATATGAAAATTAATATATATATATATATATATATATATATATATATATATATATATATATATATATATATATATATATATATATATATATATATATATATATATATATATATATATATATATATATATATTAGGTTGACAAAAAAAATTTTTTTTAAATAAGTCTTAGTTACTAATTTTATTTCACTTCATGAAAAAACAATTTAATCAAAATTTAAAAGAAATTGAATCATATTTAGAGGTTGCTCAAGAGCTTTCAAAAATAATATAAATTAAAATATATTTTATTTCCACCCTAATAATATATATATATATATATATATATATATATATATATATATATATATATATTATATTATATATATATATATATATATATATATATATATATATATATATATATATTATATAGTGGAAATGCTTTAATAAATTCTTTTCTTTATATTTCAGAATCTTTGATTATTTAAAATAATAAGAAAGCTTTGAAAAATATTAAAATTTAATTTATTTTGAAAAAAGTATCTTAAATTATACAGTACTTCTCCTATTGTATTCAGCAATTAATAATCCATCATATATTTACTTTATTAACTAATGGCAGTAAATACTCGAGCTAAAACAACAGTATGACTAATTGGTGAGCCTTTACAACAAATGGTTGAAGCTAAGCTTCCACACAGGAGGATAGTGCTAAGACGATACTTCTATCTCTATAACAATAAAAAGAAATCGATCCCCCATTCAGCAACAGAAGTAATAAAAGAAATATTTCGATTCTGGAACAGGGCAAGGATTACAACCTCACCAGATTACAAATGCATTAAACGTGTCGAGAAGGTACATCAAGAGTGGAGAGCGTTACACAAAAATCGTAGTCGATAGTCAGATGCCCAGAGGCTTAATAAAAAGTCATTGTGGGTGATCTGGATGACCTATTCGACGTTGCTCACGCTGATGTTTTTCAATTTATTAAGAACGAAGAAGACAAAGATTTCTTGATCGATCAACGGCAGAAAGGAAGACCAGTAAATGTGGTAGGAATTGATAAGAAGTTAGCAGATCTAGAACATCGCACTCAGCAAAGAAACTTAAAGAGTTTCTATAGGTGTCCGAAATTAGATTCATATATTTTGTACTTTTCAACAACTGTTACGTTAGAATCAAGTAGTAATAGTAGCAATAGCGAATCTTAAAGCTCCACCTTTGAATCTGTTGGAAATGCGTCCAGCTCTAGTCTTTAAGTAAGAGATTAAAGAAGAAATTGATCATGGCACCGCAGATTTCTGACAGTGTCTCCTACGATCCCATTAACAGTACATTGGGATGGTAACCTTTTTCCAGACCTTACTTGAATACAGTAGTATCAGGAGAAGGCATTACAAAACTTCTTGGTGTCTCAAAAATTAGAGCAGGAACTAATGAATCCATTGCAGAGGCCGTTTTCCAGTGTCTCAATGAAAGAAATTTGTTACAGAATGCAAGCTTTGTCATTCGACACGACCGCATCGAATACTGGATATAGAAATGGAGCATGTACTCTGATTGAGCAGAAACTGAAAAAAATCATTTCTATATTTACCTTGTCTCATCACATCATGGAAATAATGTTGGAGAAGGTATTTTCCCTGTGCTTAGGATTTACATCTGGTGTTGATATATCTATTTTCAAAAGATTTAAAGAGAAATGGAACATTTTGACTTGAAATGAGATTACGAATCCTTTACAAATGAAATTGAAAACCCAGATAAAATAGAAACCTTAAGTTTTTGATTTAAGCAGCTAAAAAATTCCTAAACCAGTGATGAGTTCAGAGAGCTTTTTGAATTAACAACCATTATTCTTGGTCAAACGCCAACACGTGGAGTGCATTTTATGCGTCATGGAGCCCTGCATCGAGCACGGTGGATGGCCAAAGTTATTTAATGCTTAAAAATGTACCATTTTCGACATCAGTTTAAACTTATAGCTAAAAAATCTTCCGGAATAAGTTGCATGTGTCCCTTTGCAGCAACTATCTACATTCGACCTTGGATAGAAGCTCCCTTGGCAACTTCTGCTCCTGCAAATGACCTTGCACTAGTCACAAACCTAATGAATTACAAAGGCACTTGTGGTACCTTGGTGAAGAACATTTCAGCTTAGCACTTTTTGATAAAACTACAATAGAAGAAAAAAGAAAAATTGTCTTTCAAATGGAACATAACATTGGAAGCTGTGAACATTTGACATTGGTACGGTAAGCGGAAAAACACTATAGTGCTTTGCAACAAAACGTTCCAAAAAGTTTCTAAAAGCATTTCAAATCGATATCACATTTTTTCAGTCAGACACTATTGAGTGGAGTCTATTACAGTCAAATACTGAAGGTTAAGCTTTCTTAAAATCTTTAAGAGTGAAATAATTTAGCAGAACGTAGGGATATATATATATATATATATATATATATATATATATATATATATATATATATATATATATATATATATATATATATATATATATATATATATATATATATATATATATATATATATATATTTTTTTTTTTTTAACTTTATTTTTGTTAAGGAAATTTTATTTACCTACTAATATGAATAGAAATTACTCTTTTTTTTTTTTACATAAACCTATGACCAACCTTTAAATAATTCTCAAATTTAAATAAAAAATTTTTTTATATCACTTTTACATTCTTTCCAACAATTCCAGAGGGTAAGATCATAATTTTTATAACTTTGAAATTATCCTAGATAGTGCTGTGGCACCCTATATATATATATATATATATATATAATATATATATATATATATATATATATATATATATATATATATATATATATATATATATATATATATATATATATATATATATATATATATATATATATATATATATATATATATATAATTATATAAGTTTATATTTAAAAAAATCTAATTTTAATTTAGCAATTTAATATAAATCTTTAATGGAGATAATATATATATATATATATATATATATATATATATATATATATATATATATATATATATATATATATATATATATATATATATATATATATATATATATATATATTTTATATATTTACAGATCGCCACCACTCACGGGCATAGCCCTTTTCAAGGAGGGGACACACACAGAGGGAGAAAACTCGCTTAAACACACACCTAACGCATAACCTCAGGTGGGCTCAGACGGAAGCCTTGAAGAGTGGAAGATTAAATACATGAGGAAAAATAGATGATGGTAGAGAGTTCCACAGAACAGAGGTGGCTGGAAAGAAGGAGGCACCACAACGGGTTAGCCTGGGGTTTCCTACGTCCACACAAAATTCGTGCGAAAGCAGCGTACCCCTTGTACAACGAGGACGACGCAACGATGGAGGAATGCGAGAGGCCAATTCCCTCGAGTACCTGCCATTGTAGTACCTATAGAAAAGAGATATAGCGCGTCAACGTCACGTCGCAGAGATAGAGGGTCAAGAGATTTGAAAGTAGAGGACAATTTATCTCATTTAGCTTTTGACGAAGAGAGGAAGAGCGGGATCACCCCAAAATGTGAGAACAGTACTCCATACAAGGGCAAATAAGACCCTTATATATTTGGAGTAACTGTTCAGAAGGAAAAAATTCTCGAAACTTGAACAGAATTCACAGCTTCTTAGAGGCTGCTTTAGCAACCATTGTGATATGTGGTTTCCAAGACAGTTTGTTATTTATGTTTAGACCAAGAATGTTAATGTTATTTACAGGTGAGAAAGGAGAGCCATCGAAGATGTTGGGAAAGTTAGGAGGTGTTTTTGAGAGGGATATGTGAAGAAGTTGAGTTTTTAAAGAGTTGAATTTCACAAGGTTGCTATAACCCCACCGGGAAATCCCATCCAGATCGGCAAGAATAGAATCGGAAAGTTGAAGACGAGAAGCAACTCTAGAAGCAAAAGAGGGAGCAGATTTGAAATGAGTAGAAGAATGTAGAGTTGAGTCATCAGCATAAGAGTGAACAGAGTTAGAAGTGCAGTTGAGAAGATCGTTAATGAAAAGTAAGAATAAAGTTGGAGATAAAACAGAACCCTGAGGAACACCACAGTTGACAGAAAGGAGGAAGAGGTCGCACCATCTACAAGTGCCGAAATGGAACGATCTGAGAGAAAACTAGACAAGAGTAAGCAAAGGGAAGGAGTAAACCCAAAGGAAGGGAGCTTGGAGAGCAGCGACGCATGCCATACCCGGTCAAAAGCCTTGGATATGTCAAGCGCCACCACATAAGACTCCCCAGAGTCCCTAAGGGCAGAAGACCATAGATCAGTAAGATAGGAAAATATGTCACCAGTTAAATTCGAGCACCGAAAGCCATATATATATATATATATATATATATATATATATATATATATATATATATATATATATATATATATATATATATATATATATATTATATATATATATATATATATATATATAATGTGTTTCCTTTTACTCTTTTAAAACCGTCGTACGTTACACCAATGCCTTTTGACTGTTATTGACCCTTTGAGTTCTTCAGCGTAAATGATACTAATGATCCATAAACTCAAAAGCCTTGGAAAAAATATCCTAAAGCTTCTTTTTGAGTTTTTTTTTCTCTTTCTCTGTCTCATAAAAAAACTCATAAAAAGAACTCAAAACCCTCGAGCGAGCGTTTAAGAATTGACTAAAGCTTACTTGTGACTTTCATAGGAAATGAGATCATTGTGGGAAACAATATTTATATAGCTCATATATATATATATATATATATATATATATATATATATATATATATATATTATATATATATATATATATATATATATATATATATATATTATGTTATTAAAGTCTTGAGCGTTAACCGCTAAGCCATAGCGGTTCAAAAGAATATTACATTGTAACTGCTCATGATCTACAGTTATGACGCCAATCCCAAAGGACTCCCCCGACCGCAACTCAGGCAAAGGGCAACGAGGTCAAAGGTCGAATCCCACACTCGCCAGAAAGTTATATAATGAGGTTTAAAGTTCGCTATGACTGTAGATCATGAGTAGTTCCAATGTGATATCCTTTTGAGCTGCCATGGTCTATTGATCAGCCAGCAAGACTAACAATCTTAAAGGTTACTGGTTCGAGTCCAATAACAGACATTAATTTAATTTTCTATATGAAAATAGTCTAAGAGTTTTAGCGGACTTTAAACTTTATTATTATCATTATTATTATTATTATTATTATTATTATTATTATTATTATATTATATATATATATATATATATATATATATATATATATATATATATATATATATATATATATATATATATATATATATATATATATATATTATATCTCCTCCGGTGGGCAAAGGCCAGAGGCCTACCAAATTCCACCGGAGTTGGGAAAGATCTATGTCATGGTCGATGGAGGCCGACGTGTCTAGATACACGAAGTTTGAAAGTAAGTAAGTCAAAGGAAGTTGGGAAAACAGATGAAGGGAGTGTGTTCCAGACTTTACCAGTAGAGTATATGTAAGATTGAGCATAGCGGTTTAAGTCTGGGGTCAGAGAGTTGGACAGAGAAAGGATGAGACTGTGTAGAAAGGCGTGTCGCACGAGCTCTTCTCAATGGAGGAGGTATGCGACGAGAGAGTTCAGAAGAGCATGTCCGTTGTAATAGCGATAGTATAGAGAGAGTGACGCAACAATTCGACGGGGAGAAAGAGATTGAAGAGAGTTAGTAAGAGCAGGAGAGTTGATGAGACGAAATGCCCTAGACTCCACCTTCTCTAGGAGAGCTGTATGTGTGGAACCACCCCAGATGTGCGAAGCATACTCCATACAGGGGCGAACAACACCCCTATACAGAGCAAGCAGCTGGGGTGGCGTGAAGTAATTCTGAAGGCGCCTCAGAACACCCAACCTCTTAGAAGCTTATTATATATATATATATATATATATAATATATATATATATATATATATATATATATATATATATATAT
>SEYY01024099.1:35000-37500 GCA_009176605.1 Armadillidium nasatum | reverse complement strand
GTCTCTATAAAAATATATGGTTTATTTTTTGGTTGGCGTCTTTTTAGCCGTTTTAAACAGATTTCCTTCTTTAAATTTATTTTAAATCAATCAATAGTAGTCTTGTTTAATTTCTTACATTCTTTCTACTCATTTATTAGCTTGTCTGCCATCACCTATCCACTCTAATTGACGGTGAGTCTCCTAACGTTAATCTTTTTATTTAGAGTAATAACCTACCCCATCAGAATAAAACAGAAAATAGGAAAATAGAATTTGAGCAACTAACTTCTAATATTTCCTTTATTTATATAATTGGAGTAGATAAAAATGATTATTGGGAACACCTGGGATAGAATTTTAAGACATATTTAGAACTTTTTACTAACCCTATATTCTTGCTTGTATTGAATCGCTGTCATGCTTTCATACATTTAATGCCATTTCAAAAGCACAGAATTTATATGAAGAAAGTCTTTTTTTTTTTTTTTTTTTTTGGGGTCCTAATTATTTTCCCACTTAGAAAGCTCTCATTTCCCTTCACTATTCTTATTTTATCACCAATGAAATGGGCAGTTTTTCGTGAATCTTAGTATCAAGCTGCCTCCTTTGAAGGTGAGGTTCATGCTACTCAGACAGCACACTTTTTCTTTTTTCACTGTCCAATCTTTAAACTAGACAACTCCAATGTTCATCTCTAGAAGTTTAACGGTAAAGTTAGAATGTTCTAACTTTTCTATTTTGCCCCATTTAAGTTTTCTTCTGAATGTTCTATTTAGGTCCACTGATATTTAAATGTTAAGGTATATATATATATATATATATATATATATATATATATATATATATATATATATATATATATATATATATATATATATTTTTTTTTTTTTTTCTCCTCTGGTGGGCAAAGGCCAGAGGCCTACCATTGTTCCACCAGAGTTGGGAGGAAAGTCGGAAACATGGTCAAATTAAGGCCGACATGACCTGATACACGGCGTTTTAAAGGTGCTTAAGTCATAGGTAGTTGGGAAAATAGATGAAGGAAGTGTGTTCCAGACTTTACCAGTAGAGTACATGTAAGAGTGAGCATAGAGGTTAAGTCTGGGGTCAGAGAGTTGGACAGAGAAAGGATGAGACTGTGTAGAAAGACGAGTCGCACGAGCCCTTCTTAATGGAGGAGGTATGCGACGAGAGAGTTCAGAAGAGCAGTGTCCATTGTAATAGCGATAGTAGAGAGAGAGTGACACAACATTTCGACGGGCAGAAAGAGATTGGAGAGAATTAGTGAGAGCAGGAGAATTGATAAGGCGAAAAGCTCTAGACTCCACCTTTTCCAGGAGAGCTGTGTGTGTGGAACCACCCCAGATGTGTGACGCATACTCCATACAGGGGCGAACAACACCCCTATACAGAGCAAGCAACTGGGGTGGTGTGAAGAAATATTGTAGGCGCCTCAGAACACCCAACCTCTTAGAAGCTTGTTTAGAAAGAGAGGTAATGTGATCTTTCCAAGAAAGATCACGAAAAAAAGAAACACCGAGAATATTAAGGAGAGATGAAGGTTTGAGTTGCGTGTTTTCGAAGAAGATATCGTAGTTGTGTGGAAGATTGTGTCGAGTAGAGAGATGGAGGAATTGAGTTTTTGAGGCATTGAAAACGACCATGTTTTCTTTGCCCCAATTGGAAATGAGAGATAGATCAGAGGTTAGTTGCTCCAAGGCCACCCTCCTTGCCTCTATTAACTGTTGCTGGGAGGGGCGTCTTTCAAAATGAAAAGAGTAATGAAGGGTGGAGTCATCAGCATAGGAGTGGATAGGAGATGAAGTAATAGAGAGAAGGTCATTAATGAAAAGCAGAAAAAGTGTTGGGGATAGGACAGATCCTTGAGGAACACCACTATTAATAGATTTATGGGATGAACGGTGGCCGTCTACAACAGCTGCTATAGAACGACCGGAAAGGAAATCAGAGAGAAGGTCACAGAGAGAAGGATAGATTCCGAAAGAGGGAAGTTTGGAAATCAAAGCTTTGTGCCAGACTCTATCGAAAGCTTTCGATATGTCCAGCGCTACAGCAAAAGATTCACCGAAATGCCGAAGAGCGGAGGACCAAGAGTCAGAGAGAAGGGAAAGAAGATCACCAGTAGAGCGTTTCTTTCGAAAGCCATACTGGCGATCTGAGATAAGATTAGAAGAATTGAGATGCTTCCAAATCTTCCTGTTAAGGATAGATTCGAAAACTTTAGAAAGAACGGAGGTTAAAGAAATAGGACGATAGTTAGAGGGCTGAGAAGGGTCCCCCTTCTTTGGCACAGGTTGAATGAGCGCACGTTTCCAGCAAGAAGGAAAGGTTGAAGTAGAAAGACATAGACGAAATAGTTTACCAAGGCAGGGTGCAAGCTCGGAAGCACAAGTTTTGAGAACCACAGGAGGGATACCATCAGGACCGTACGCCTTCTTAGTGTTAAGCTCAGAGAGAGCAGAAGTGACGTCTTTAGAAGAAATTACAATTTTCGGCA
>SEYY01024099.1:25000-30000 GCA_009176605.1 Armadillidium nasatum | reverse complement strand
ACCCTATAGTTACCTATTTATTACGGTGCAAAATCAGTGGTAACTATGATTTACCAAATTGGACATTATTTTATTATTTTTTTAAGGACAAATTTTCTAACCCATAAGGAAACTTCTCGGAACTTTCATTAAACCACCTCTATAGAACTATAAATGACTAATCAAATGGTGAAAAGGACAGAGCTTAAAATCCAGTAGTTATCTATTTATTACAGTTGAAAAGTTATTGGAATCAATGGTTTATCGAATTGGATATTACTTTTTCTTAATTTAATAACAAATTTCCGAACCCAAAGGAACATTTCTCGGAACTTTCATGCAATAATCTCTACAAAACCATAAAAGTCTAATCTAATGGTGAAAAGAGCAGAGCTCCAAACAAAATAGTTACCTATTTATTATAGTTGCAAAATTAGTGGTAACAATGATTTACCAAATTAGACATTATTTTTTTTTTAATTTTTTTTTTAATTTTTGTTCTGTTCGAACCCAAAGAGAAAGCAATTTTAAAATAACTAATTTAAAAAGTTCTTTTCAGCTTTTGGATTAAATATATTTATATTAAATAATACACAATACCATCAATTTATATATGAGAAGGGAACATGAGAAAAACCATGTCCCAAAACTGTTAAACCAATGCTTGTTATTTTCAGTGGAAGGGAAATAATATGGGATGTACGCCTTCATTCCAGAGAGAATCACCTCGGGTATGCACTTTGCACACTCAGAGGGACCCCTCCCACGGAAACAGTAATCATTCCATGGAAAATCAGAGAAGTACAACCGCAAGTCAGACCAGTTAGTGAACACGAAATGCCAGAAACGTCTCCTCGCCGATGGTGGGGGCCGTTCTTGCGGAAGACTTGAAGAGACAGGACAAGATACAGAGAATAAGAAAGTGATCGGGTGAACCCAGAGGAGGAAAGAGTTTAACAGTGTAAGGAAAAGGATAAGAAGTTAGGAAAAGATCAAGTATGTTGGGTTCATCACCAAGACGATCAGGGATACGGGTAGGGAGATGCGCCAACTGCTCAAGGTTGTTCTGGATAGAAAATTGGTAGGAGAGTTCACTAGCTGGATCGTGAGAACTAGATGAAAGCCATTGGCAGTGGTGAACATTGAAATCACCTAAAATGATGATTTCGGAGAAAGGAGAAGAAGAAAGAATGTGTTCTATTTTGGAGTTAAGATAGTCGAAGAATTTTGGATAGTCTGTAGAGTTAGGAGATAAGTACACAGAACAGATAAATTTAGTTGTAGAGTTGCAAGAAAGTTTAAGCCATAAATTAGAGAATTCAGAAGACTCCAAATTAGAGACACGAGAACAGACAACATCGTTGCGCACATATGCGCAACATCCGCCTTTGGCTGAAAATTGAGGATAGAGACAGTAGAAGGAAACAGAGTAGGGCTTGCTGTCAGAGCACTCAAACACCTGAGTTTCGGTTAAGAATAAGAGATGAGGTCTAGAAGAAGAGAGGTGGTGTTCGACAAAATGGAAATTAGTAAAGAGACCGCGAATGTTGCAGAAGTTAATAAAAAAGGAAGATCGTGCACCAGGGCAAGTCGGCATAGAGGTCTTGGTGGCACCAACCCCATCACCGGAGGCCACCAAATCCCAAGTGGTGATGGGGGAAGTAGTGGATGAGGGGTATTCTTTGGATACCGCCCCTCGTAGAATCTCCGAGGCAGTTTTGTTTCGCCATTGTAGTTGCTATTTTAAGGTAATGTACAGTCGTGAACAGAAGTTCGTTCCTATTAAGCTGGAAATAAATATTTATATAAAATGGAGATCATTTCATAAAAGCTCTATTTTGAATAAAAAGAGAATAAAAACATTGAGAGGGGCTTAATTGAACTGTGATTGGCTGAATCTGAGATGATCTCTATTTTATATAAATATTTATTTCCAGCTTAATAGGAACGAACTTCTGTTCACGACTGTACGTGTAAGCACTTGTAAATTTGTGGGAATGTGAGAAGAGAGTAGAGGGATGGAGAAATGGGAGCATAGACACTCCAATGTGAGACGAGGGTACATTAGAGACCCTCTGAGAAGGTGAAACGCGAAAAGGAACGAACCCAAGGGGAACAGAGTGAAATGGAATGGTCTAGCCCACCGTATCTCCCCGCGGTTAAGCCCAATGGTGGTTACTTTCATCGCTTCGGACGGCGCTATGTCCTCCCCTATATATATATATATATATATATATATATATATATATATATATATATATATATATATATATATATATATATATATATATATATATATATATATAATATATATATATATATATATATATATATATATAATTTGCCATAAAGTGCTTTGAAGTGTATACCAAAGTTACCGAGCGCTGACATTTCCGGCATCCACTAGACCGCACCTGGATGTCATATACCATCACAGTACCTCATCACCAACAGTCTTTTCGCAACGGAACAAACCAACAGCATATACCAATGTACCGTACCCTCAAGGCACACTGTTGCTTAAATAATGGACAGCATCTTAATGCACCAAAACGAGCAAAACACGCATCGGTGTATCAGCCAACTCAGCTTTAACCATACTCGTACATATGTTTTATAAAATTATTTTAAAGCAAATTTTCTTTCCTGAAGCTTTTGAGAACCAACATGACACCAAAATGATCTCTAATTTCAAAAATCTCTCATTTTGAGATCTTTTATCTCTTACAATATATGAGCACACATTTTCATTTTGTTTAGTTCTTGAGTATATTATATATATATATATACTATATATATATATATATATATATATATATAATATATAATATATATATATATATATATATATATATAATATATATATATATATATATATATATATATATATATTATATATATATATATATATATATATATATATATATATATATATATATATATATATATATATATATATATATATATATATATATATATATATATATATATATATATATATATATATATATATATATATATATATATATATATATATATATATATATATATATATATATATATTATATATATATATATATATATATATATATATATATATATATATATTTCATTTATCATTTTTTATCCAAAGTTAATAAACTTGCAAACGGAAATAATCGTGAGGAAATATACATCATTAAATCAGTCACAATAAAAAAATAAATACTTTACCTATAATATATATATATATATATATATATATATATATATATATATATATATATATATATATATATATATATATATATATATATATATATTATATATATCCTCTTTAGGAAAAATGCCATTGACCCTCACTGCACCCTACAGAGGATGTAAAAAAACACAAGCCATCATTCATATTAATAAAATACTGTAAACACACGGCATTTAAAATGCATTAAACCAAAATGGGGAGGGGAGAAATTATTATTATTTTATATCAAGAATGATCTTCATGATAAAACGGTACAGGGAAATTATTATTTGGATATATATATATATATATATAATATATATTATATATATATATATATATATATATATATATATATATATATATATATATATATATATATATATATATTATATATATATATATATATATAATAAAAATAATTATTATTACTTTTCCTCTATTCAAGCAAAAAATCTCTCGTTCATGGATGGGGCGTTAAAAGAATATATACAGAGTGAATACTGAGTAAACCGACAAACACCGTGACGTAGTAAAACAGAGTTCGGGGAAGCATGTTCCCTAAATACACATCACATGGAAATGCATTATAGAATGGTAGGTCACATAACCAAAAGCGAAAGAATACGACGTATGGTACATTTGTTGGAATGTTGTCCGAAGCCGTACCCACAAAGTTACGCATGTGCACTGGTAAGCAACAAAACTAGTACATTGAAAGGTTTGGTACACCGTAGAGGGATTGGCAACATGGTCTCATGGAGGCAACATGGTCTCATGGAGGCAACCTCGTCGTCCGGAATGTTCGTAGCGATCATACGCATGACAGTTTTGAGTATAAGAGGACGAGATCATCTTGAATGTGACGATATACTGTGCTGGAACAGGATAATATGGTCTTCACGAATGGACGAGAGTACGGGAACGGTTATACGGCAGCAACATTGTGTCTGCAAACGTATCCCAATAATCTTTATCTTAAGACCCTTGTGAACTCTTTCGGAGATTACCTGGAACGGGACAACTTCAGTTACCGAATCACGACCTGGAAACACCCCGTGCTGGACGTACATCTGCGAAAGATATAGATAGATATACAGATATAGATAGGTAGATAAATAGATAAAGAGAGAGAGAGAGAGAGAGAGAGAGAGAGAGAGAGAGAGAGAGAGAGAGAGAGTACGTGATTCTTCAGGACGTTGCGGAGGATCTCAGAGTCAGTTGCCGAACCCTTCCCCAGCTGCATGACGTGTCTCAACGGACCATCTGGAAAGTCCTGCGTGATGAAAATCTTCATCTTTACCATTACCAACCTTTTTGGTGTCTCACATTCGTGGATTATTCCCCCACATGTAGTTTTGTCTGTGGTTCCAGGAATATCAAACGACAAAGCGTCATTGAACCTCTTCATAGATGAAACGTTATTTGGCAATGACGGCGAGACAAATTTCCATAACACCCACATTTGGGGTCACAACAATTTCCAATGCGTTCACCCATGCAAGCACTAACAACAATTCAGGGTTTATTGTTGGCTAGTATAATTGGCAACAACATAATTGGCCCATATGCCCTACCGGAACAATTGAATGGCCACTTCTACCTACTATTCTTACGGGGTAATTTGCCAGCACTCCTTGAGAACGTCTCTCTGGCAGCTTTTCGAGACTTGTTCGCTAGTATTTTGAAGTTTTTAATCACAATTGCTGGGTTAGACGCTGGGCACTCATGGCATGACAGTCACGGTCCCCCGTCCTCAACCCTTTGAATTATTATTTTTGAGGAAACCTGAAACTCCCCG
>SEYY01024099.1:2500-10000 GCA_009176605.1 Armadillidium nasatum | reverse complement strand
TATATATATATATATACTATATATATATATATAATATTATATATATATATATATAATATATATATATATATATATATATATATATATATATATATATATATATATATATATATATATATATATATATATATATATATATATATATATATATATATATATATATATATATATATATATATATATATATATATATATATATATATATATATATATATATATATATATATATATATATATATATTAGGGATATAATTTCCTTTTACATATTGTCACCATGACCCACGGGCAGATCCCTTTTCAAGGAGGGGGCATAATAAAAACACAAACCTAAGTCTAATGAACATCCCTAAGGTGAGTGCAGACGGATCTTAAATTAAATACAGATTATATACAGCAGGAAAAACAAGATGGTTAGGAGTTCCACATAAAAGAGGTGGCTGGAAATGAGGAGGCACCACAGCAAGCAAGCCTTGAGTTTGCAACACTCACAGATTTTTCATGCGTAAGTAAGGAATCTCTTGTGCTGCAAGAGCGACACAATGAAAGTGCAATGCGAAAGGTCAACTCCCTCGAGTACCTATACCTGCCGTTGAAGTATCTATAGAAAAGAGATAGTGAACCAACGTCAAGTCTTAGAGATAGAGTCAAGAGAGTTCGAAAATAGGAGACAGTTTATTAGTCTCTTAGCTTTAGAATCAACCCTATACCCAAAGAATGGAGGAACTCTAACCACCCCAAATGTGAGAGCAGTACTCCATACAAGGGCAAATAAGTCTCCTGTGTAAGTGGAGAAACTGCTCAGAAGAAAAAAAATTCTCGCAACCTGAACAGAACCCCTAACTTCTTTGAATGCACCTTAGTAGCTTTTGTGATGCTTTTTTGGTCACAGGTGAGACGGCAAAGCCGTTGAAGAAGGTAAGAAAGTTTGGAGGTGTTTTAGAGAGGGAGATGTAAAGAAGCTAAGTTTCTAAAGAGTTGAATATATATATATATATATATATATATATATATATATATATATATATATATATATATATATATATATATATATATATATATATATATATATATATATATATATATATATATATATATATATATATATATATATATATATATATATCGGCTTCGGGGAATTTTTAGGTATCGTATCGGTAAAAATTTTGGTATCGCTCCATCCCTATATATATATATATATATATATATATATATATATATATATATATATATATATATATATATATATATATATATATATATATATATATATATATATATATATATATATATATATATATAATAGTTGTTAAGTCTGGGGCCAAAATAAGGAGAGTTGCACGAGATCTTATCAGTGGTGGAGGTATGAGACGGAAGAGTTGAAAAGAGGAGTTAAGGATTTTTCATTTAATTAGAATGTACTGAGGAAGTGAGACAACTATTCGACGGACAGAAAGAAACTGCAGGGAGTTAGTGAGAGCGTAAGAGTTTATAACACGAAAAGCCATAGAATTGACCTTTTCAAGGAGAGATTTATGATTAGAACTGCCCCGATGTGCAAGGTATACTCCATACAGAGAAGAACAGCACCACTATCAAAAACAAGCAACTGGGATAGCGTGAAGAAATTCCGAAGGCTCCTAAAAACACTTAACCTCTAAAAAACTAGTTTAGAAAGAAAAGTAATATAATCTTTGCAATAAAAATCACGAGAGAAAGAAATATCAAAAATATTAAGGACAGATGAAGGTTTAGTTGTGTGTTTTCGAAGAAAATATAGTTATTCGAAAGGTTGTGTCAGGAGGAGAGATGAAGGAGCAGAGTTTTTAAGACTTTGAAAATGACCATGTTTTCTCTGCACTAATTTGAAATATGAAAAAGATCAGAGGTTAGTTGCTTAAAGTCCACCCTCCTTGCATCAATTAACAGTTAAATAGATAGGTCATTAATGAAAAGTAGGAAATGAGTTGGGGTTAGGACAGATCCCTGAGACACACCACTATTAATAAATTTAAAGGAAGAACGGTGGCCTTCTACAACAACTGCTATAGATCGACTGGAAAAGAAATCCGAGAGAAGACCACAGAGAGAAAGATAGATTCTGAAAGAGGAAAGTTAAGAAATCAAAGCTTTTTGGCAGACTTTATCTAAGGCTTCAATATGTCCAGCACTACAGTGAAAGATTTACCAAACCGCCGAAGAGTAGAGAACCAAGAGTCAGAGAGAAGGGAAAGATCACCAGTAGTGAGTTTTTTTTTACGAAAGACATACTGGCGGAAGATATAAGATTAGAAGAATAGAGTTTTTATTCAAAATCTTCCTGTTAAAAATAGATTCGAAAACTTTAGAAAGAACTGAGGTTAAGGAAATAGGAGAATAGTTAAAGGGCAGAGAGGATCTCCCTTCGCCACAGGCTGAGTGAGCGTACGTTTCCAGCAAGGAAAAAGTAGAAAGACAATGTTTTGAGAACCAAAGAAGGGATACCATAAGGTCCATACGACTTCTTAGTGTTAAACTAAGAGAGAGTAGAAATGACAAATATTGAAGAAATTTCAATGTTAGGTATAAATAGGTTAGAGGGGATTGAAGGAGGATGAATAGCTCCGGAATAGTGAAAGATGGAATTAGAGGCAATAGTTTGAGCGAAGAGTTCAGCTTTAGAAGATAAAACTGCAGTTATGCCGTCAGAAGATAACAGAGGAAGGTAAGAAGAAGAGGAAGCAAAATGTTTTGCAAAATTCAAGAAAGGGGGTGAGGAAGATGTACCAGAAAGATTATCGCATTCACGACCTAGAAATGAGTTTCTGCGGTTACTGAGAATATATTTTGCACGATTCAGGGTTGAGATATTCAATGGAAAGTTAAAGAAATTCAACCGCAAGTCAAATCAGCACATAAGTGCTAGAAATGTCACCTCGCCAAAGCGGAAGACGTTCTTGAGGAAGACTTGAAAAGACAAAACAAGATACAGAGATGAAAAAGTAATCGGATGAACCCAGAGGAGGAAAGAGTTTAAAAAAAGATAAAGTATGTTGGGTAAAATATCAAGAATGTCATGGATATGGGAAAGGGGTTGCACCAATTGCTCAAGGTTGTTCACAATAGAAAAGTGGTAAGCTAGTTCGCCGGTTGAATCACGAGAACTAGATGAAAGCCATTGGCGGTGGTGAGCATTGAAATCACCCAAAATTAGTTTAGTTAGTAGGAGAAATTTTTACAGCCAACATAATTAGGTGATAAATAGACAGGACAAATTTAGTTGTAGAACTGCAATAGAGCTTAAGACATAAATAAAGTAGAGAATTCAGAAAATTCCAAATTAGATACACGAGAACAGACGTCATCGATACACATATATGTGCAACATCCGCATTTGGCTGAGTATTGAGGATAGATACAGTAGGAAGTAACAGAGTAGAATTTGTGGTCAGAGAAGTCAAGCCCCAGAGTTTCAATTAGGAATAAAAGGTAAGGTCTAGAAGAAGACAGATGATGTTCGACAAAGTGGAAATTACATAAAGGACCTGGAACATTTCAGAAATTCATAAAAAAAAAAAAAATCCCATCATAGGAGTCCTCTATATCTTAAGTGATGATGGGATGAGGGGTGGATGGGGAGCATTGTTTAGGTGTTGCCCTGTATTTCACCATTTTTTTTAAAAAAATAGGTGATACATGTGTAAATTTGTGAGGGTATATGCGAGGTAGAGGGATAGTAGTGGGAACAGACATTCCAGTTTGGATTGAGAATACACTAGAGACGCTCTGAGAATGTGAAACGCGAAACTTAGAGAATCAAAAGCTACGGAGTTATAAGGAATAGTCTAGGCCATGGATGGGGAACCTACGGATTAAAGGCCATATTCGGACTTCTTATCATAAATGCGGCCTTCAGGCTGCATTTTTATTTTACATAAGAATGCGGCCTTCAGGCTGCATTTTTATTTTACATAAGAACTATTTATTTGTTGAAAAAAAAAATATGATTTTTAATTCCATATTATTTTCAATATATATATATATATATATATATATATATATATATATATATATATATATATATATATATATATATATATATATATATATATATATATATATATATATATATATATATATATATATATATATATATATATATATATATAATTTCATTCTGCTCGGAATCGTTGCAGGGATATTCTTCAACGAGAAATGTGGTTTTTCACAAAACTAAGGTGAGTTGAGATCCTAAATTCTCTTACTGATAAATCTTTCTGGTCATTTGCCAAAAACATCTCTAACAAATTCTGTAAATCTTCCTTTCCACCTCAAATTCACTGACGGTTATGTTACTAACACTCCAACTGAAAAGGCTAATCTCTTTGGTTTTCTGTTCTCCTCTTATTCAACCCTGGACGATTCCGGTAACCCTTCTCCTACTTCTTCTCCTCTCAGATGTTTCATGCCTTTACCTGAGATTATATTTGATCAAGGGCATGGGCTTCTGAAATCTATGAACGTCAGGAAGACAAACAGCCTGGATGGCATTCCTCCCAGAGTTTTAAGAGTGTGTGCTTATGAGCTGGCTCCTTCCCTCGTTCAACTTTTCACTCTTTGCCTCAATACTAGTACTTTCCCTCAGTGCTGGAAGCGCGCATTAGTCTAACCTATTAAAGATAGTCCCTCTGTTCTTCTAACTATTGCCCTTTAACTCTAACTTATATTTTAAGTTCTCTGAAACCTTTCTCAACTCTCATTTCCTGGGTCATCTGGAATCCCATTCCCTTCCTTCTGATCATCGGAATGGCTTTTGTCGTTCGAAGTCTACTGGTGATATACTTTCATTTCTCCCAGATTTATGGTCTTCTGCTCTTAGGGACTATGGGGAGATTTATTTCGTGGCACTTGAACAGGTATGGTATGCGTCACTGCTTTCCAAGTTCCCCACCTTTGGGTTTCCTCCTTCTCTTTTGCTTACTCACACCTAGTTTTCTTTCTAATCGTTCCATTTCGGCTGTTGTTGATGGGGAGACTTCTTTTTCATTTCCTGTTAATATGGTGTTCCTCAGGGATCTGTCTTGTCTCCTACTCTATTCTTTCTTTTCATTAATGATCTTCTCAGCTGCTTATCTAACCATGTACTATCGTGGACAGAAGTAATAGACCGTGCTTGGGTCGGTCATTTTTCAGAGTAACATGGGTCTAATTTTAACATTAAATTTTCAGCCAATCGTCTTACAGCAAGATTCTTTAGGTACGCCCATTGATCACAGTGTGAATATAACAGTATTTTAGGTAAGGATAAAATTTGGAAACGATATAGTTACACACACACAAGCATATATATATATATATATATATATATATATATATATATTATATATATATATATATATATATATATATATATATATATATATATATATATATAAATATAAAAAGTAAGAATGGTTTTTTGCCGTATAGTTCTTGTTAAAATATGTGTAAATAATCGAGTATATCGATAAAATAAAATTATTCGATATATTATCATATCGAAAATTAAATCACGAGGTGATATATATATATATATATATATATATATATATATATATATATATATATATATATATATATATATATATATATATATATATATATATATATATATATATATATATATATATAATATATATTAAAGGTCCATTGTGAAACTGAATGAGTATCGATATAAATAACGGTATTTTATCAATACTTTATCGATATTCTTATGGTAGAAATCGGGAAAAAGGTTACGATTTGGATTAAAATGGTAAGTTTTCAAAAAAAATTGAATTTTTTTTGGATGATTTTTTTTTTTTTTTTTTTTGTCAAATGGTTTTCTTTTTAAAAAATACATTTAAAGAAAACTAGTCGCATCTCTCTCTCTATCTCTCTCTTTCTCTCTTATATATATATATATATATATATATATATATATATATATATATATATATATATATATATATATATATATATATATATATATATATATATATATATATATATATATATATATATATTTAGAATAGTGTGAAGTAAATACCATTTTGAAGATACTATATATAACGTTGTTAGGTTAGAAGGACAGGCAATATGACAGCGAACAAACTAAGCAATTAACATTCGAAAGCATAGTAGATGAGATGCCTACGATTTCGTCGTATTAATATATGTTCGTTGCGTAAATAGTAATTTACTTTAAAATTCTTAAACATGTCTCTCGAAAAGATTTATCCCGATATAGCGAATAGTAATACACTTTTCGGTAAATGTAACAAAACATCGCTACAAACTATGATGGAAATTATAGTTTACTAATATATATATATATATATATATATATATATATATATATATATATATATATATATTATATATAATATATATATATATATATATATATATATATATATATATCGTCCCTGATCATCAGTATGTCTGGAAAGGAATGCTCTAATGGTGATCATCTTTTTCTTTACTTTAATAATTGGTCTTCTGCAATTCGGAATTTTGGTAAATCTTTAGCTGTAGGGCTGGACATATAAAAAACTTTCGATAGAGTCTAGCACAAATCTTTGATTTCCAAGTTTCCCTCTTTCAGTATCTATCCTTCACTCTTTAACCTTCTCTGCGATCTCTTTTCCAGTCGTTCTATTGCAGCAGTAGACGACCATCGTTCTTCCTCTAAATCTATTAATAGTGGTGTTCCTCAGGGTTCTGTTCTATCCCCAACTCTTTTTTCTATTTTTCAACAATGATCTTCGTTCCATAACTTCTTTACCAATCCATTCTTATTCTGACGATTCCTCCCTTTACTATTCCTTTCATCTTGAAAGGCGCCCTACACAACCGCAGTTAGCTCATGCTAGGAGGGTTGCCTTGGAGCAGCTGACCTCTCATCTTTCTCGTATTTCCAATTGAGCCAGAGAAAACATGGTTGTTTTCAATGCCTCAAAAACTCAATTCTTTCACCTATCTACTAGGTGATATTTTCCACACAACTATAATATCTTCTTCGAAAACACTCAACTCCAACCTTCTATCCTCAATACTTTTGATGTTTCCTTTTCTAGGATCTTTCTTGGAATGATCACATTATATCTCTTTCTATACCAGCTTCGCAACTTTTTTGCACAATTCCAGTTGCTCGATCTGTATAGGAGTGTCGTTTGTCCTTGTTACATGGAATACGCATTGCATATTCTAGGGTTCTTTCACTCACGTAGAGTCGTCTTGAAAAGGTGGAAACTAAATCTTTTCGTCTCATCAATTCTCCTACTTTAAATAACTTTCAAATCTCTTTCTGCCCGTAGAACCGTTGCATCACTCTCCTTATACTATCGCTATTACAATGAACATTGCTATTGTGAACTTATTAGTCGTATACCTCCTTCCTTGTGAAGAGCTCCCACTATGTTTCTTTCCACGCAATCTCATCCTTTCGCTGTCCGGTCTCTGACCCCAGATTTTACCTCTATGCTTAATCTTTAAAACCTACAA
>SEYY01024098.1:0-10000 GCA_009176605.1 Armadillidium nasatum | reverse complement strand
CTCTCAACCCTCCAACTACCGTCCTATTTCTTTGACCTCCGTTTTCTCTAAAGTTTTCGAATCTATCCTTAACAGGAAGATTTGGAAGCATCTCAATTCTTCTAATCTTATCTCTGATCGCCAGTATGGCTTTCGTAAGAAACGCTCTACAGGTGATCTTCTTTCCCTTCTCTCTGAATCTTGGTCCTCCGCTATTCGGCATTTCGGTGAATCTTTTGCTGTCGCGCTGGACATATCGAAAGCTTTCGATAGAGTCTGGCACAAAGCTTTGATTTCTAAACTTCCCTCTTTCGGTATCTATCCTTCTCTCTGTGATCTTCTCGCTAATTTCCTTTCCGGTCGTTCTATAGCAACTGTTGTAGACGGCCACCGTTCATCCTTAAAATCTATTAACAGTGGTATTCCTCAGGGTTCTGTACTATCACCAACACTTTTTCTACTTTTCATTAATGACCTTCTCTCCATCACCTCATCTCCTATCCACTCCTATGCTGATGACTCCACCCTTCATTATTCCTTCCATTTTGAAAAACGTCCCACCCAACAGCAGTTGATAGACTCGAGAAGGGTAGCCTTGGAGCAACTAACCTCTGATCTTTCCCGTATTTCAAATTGGGGCAGAGAAAACATGGTTGTTTTCAATGCCTCAAAAACTCAATTCCTCCATCCCTCCACTCGACACAATCTTCCACACAACTATGATATCTTCTTCGAAAACACACAACTCAAGCCTTCATCTGTCCTTAATATTCTTGGTGTTTCTTTTTCTCGTGATCTTTCTTGGAAAGATCACATTACCTCTCTTTCTAAACAAGCTTCTAAGAGGTTGGGTGTTCTGAGGCGCCTTCAGAATTACTTCACGCCACCCCAGTTGCTTGCTCTGTATAGGGGTGTTGTTCGCCCCTGTATGGAGTATGCTTCGCACATCTGGGCTGGTTCCACACATACAGCTCTCTTAGAGAAGGTGGAGTCAAGGGCATTTCGTCTCATCAACTCTCCTGCTCTTACTAACTCTCTTCAATCTCTTTCTGCCCGTCGAATTGTTGCGTCACTCTCTCTTTACTATCGCTATTACAACAGACACTGCTCTTCTGAACTCTCTCGTTGCATACCTCCTCCATTGAGAAGAGCTCGTGCGACACGCCTTTCTACACATTCTCATCCTTTCTCTGTCCAACTCTCCGACCCCAGACTTAACCGCTATGCTCAATCTTACATATGCTCTACTGGTAAAGTCTGGAACACACTCCCTTCATCTGTTTTCCCAACTTCCTTTGACTTGCATACTTTCAAACGCCGTGTGTCTGGACACGTTGGCCACCATCGACCATGATTATAGATCTTTCCCAACTCCGGTGGAATTTGGTAGGCCTCTGGCCTTTGCCCACCGGAGGAGACTATATATATATATATATATATATATATATATATATATATATATATATATATATATATATATATATATATATTATATATATATATATATATATATATATATATATATATATATATATATATATATATATATATATATATATATATATATATATATATATATATATATATATATATATATATATATATATATATATATATATATATATATATATATATATATATATATATATATATATATATATATATATATATATATATATATATATATATATATATATATATATATATATATATATATATATATATATATATATATATATATATATATATATATATATATATATATATATATATATATATATATATATATATATATATATATATATATATATATATATATATATATATATATATATATATATAATCGTTACTAACTTTTATAAGTTGTCCTTAATTATTCGTTTTCTGTAGTTTGATACGCATGATGACGTAGAATCGTAATTTATATAATCTTTAAATATTTTGATTATAAAAAAAATTAATTATCATATTCTATTGTAAAAGATTAAAACGGAAAACAGTATAAACGCAAATCAAATTTTTTAGATGCAATTTCTTGAAATAAACATTTTTAATCTAAACTTTACAGAGTGACGTCACATTAAAAAAATCAATATAGAAAACATATATTTTTGGTGATATACTATATATATATATATATTATATATATATATATATATATATATATATATATATATATATATATATATATATATATATATATATATATATATATATATATATATATATATATATATATATATATATATATATATATATATATATATATATATATATATATATATATATATATATATATATATATATATATATATATATATATATATATATATATATATATATATATATATATATATATATATATATATATATATATATATATATATATATATATATATATATATATATATATATATATATATATATATATATATATATTATATATATATAATATATATATATATATATATATATATATATATATATATATATATATATATATATATATATATATATATATATATATATATATATATATATATATATATATATATATATATATATATATATATATATATATATATATATATATATATATATATATATATATATATATATATATATATATATATATATATATATATATATATATATATATATATATATATATATATATATATATATATATATATATATATATATATATATATATATATATATATATATATATATATATATATATATATATATATATATATATATATATATATATATATATATATATATATATATATATATATATATATATAAAAATGTTTCTTCCGGCAAAGACATACATATGGAATCGGCTGTTTAGTAACCTGACTCTTGGTTACGTAGCATCACTCTTCAACTTCAAATTTCTTCTATTTGTTGCCAGATAATGTGTGGTTCTTTGTACGTGTTTGCTTCCAATTTCGGATCTTTTGTATTACGTCACTAATCTTGGAAAATAGGATCAATTTGACAAACTATAAAAAATAATAATTTGACAATTTTGGCCATTTGACATATTAAAAAAATTAGGTCTTATATTTTTTGTTCTTTATATTAATGAATAGTTTTTTGTTTTTTTTTAAAGTAAATTTTATTAATGAAAAAAAAAATAACTAACTATTCAATTTATTCTGTTGTTCTATATATTTTTCCTATTAGTAATTTCTTTAGATATAATGGTTGAACTATTGCATTTAAAAGTTCGGAGAGTTCAGATTAACAGGTTTTCAAATTTGTTCTTTTAGAAAATATTTTTTTTACAACAAATTTTATTTCCTTACTTTGTATACTTTTTATTGGATAAATAAAGGAAATAAAAATAATAGATCTTATTTAGTATATCTACACTATTCGAATTTTTTTTACAGCAACTTTTTCGTGTGCCCTTTTTCTGCCATATTTTTATATTTCTGTAACATTTGCCAATTTTTTATAGGCAATTTTTATTTTTTCCATATTTTTTTTATAATGTAAGCTTTATTTAAAAATGAAAATTAAAATAACGTAATAAATATTTAGAGTCCAAATATTTTAGATATAAATATATTTAATATAAAAGAAAATTTTTTACGTATGATAATATGCAGATTTTTAAAATTATAGACTAAGTTTTCTATTTTTTTAGTCGTTTTATTATTTTCATTTGTGTTTTCTGTTTTTCTTGTTTTTTTTTTTATAATTCTGTTTATATACGTTTGAAGTTAAGAATTATAAATCTGCAAAAATTTTGCAATTCTGCAAAAATTCTGCAAAAAAAATAATTTAACATATCTAGAGCAACTACAGTTGACTATATATATATATATATATATATATATATATATATATATATATATATATATATATATATATATATATATATATATATATATATATATATATATATATATATATATATATATATATATATATATATATATATATATATATATATATATATATATATATATATATATATATATATATATATATATATATATATATATATATATATATATATATATATATATATATATATATATATATATATATATATATATATATATATATATATATATATATATATATATAGAGAGAGAGAGAGAGAGAGAGAGAGAGAGAGAGAGGATATTTTAATTAAGTAAGGTTTGGTTCATTTGTTTTGGTTAAGCTAGGTTTATTTTGGTTACGTAAGGTTTTATTTGCTTTCGTTAGGTTAGGTAAACTTAGGTTTGGTTACGCAATTTTGTTTAATTTCGATAGGCTAGGTTAAGTCAGGTCAGGTTAGGGTAGGTTTATCTGTAGAAAAAAATAGCGAAAACAAGGATTTCTTGGTGCAAATTTTGCAAGATATTGCAAATTTTAAAATCATTTCAATCAATTTTATTTCATTAAAAAAAATCATATGTTATAATATAAAAAAAAAATAAATAAAAATAAAAAAAAAACATTGGTTAATTCTTTTGGCTCATTTAATTACATTGGTGCTCTTCAAAATTTAATCTTTAATTAATAATATTTATATATATATATATATATATATATATATATATATATATATATATATATATATATATATATATATATATATATATATATATATATATATATATATATATATATATTAATTTTATTAATTGGTAGTGATGTTATAATTTCGAGGAATCGAACCTGGGCCCAAAAGATGGAAGTCAGTTGTGTTGACCACTACTCCACTGATGGTTCAAAAGGAAATAATCCAGAACTTCTACTGACATATCTCGCCTAGTGAAAAGTCCCTTCAATATTTCCCCGACCACAACTTGGGGAAATATTGAAGGGACTTTTCACTAGGCGAGATATGTCAGTAGAAGTTCTGGATTATTTCCTTTTGAACCATCAGTGGAGTAGTGGTCAACACAACTGACTTCCATCTTTTGGGCCCGGGTTCGATTCCTCGAAATTATAACATCACTAGCAGTTAATAAAATTATAAATAATGATTCCACGTTGATTTATCATAGTGGTTATCAACTTTATATATATATATATATATATATATATATATATATATATATATATATATATATATATATATATATATATATATATATATATATATATATATATATATATATATATATATATATATATATATATATATATATATATATATATATATATATATATATATATATATATATATATATATATATATATATATATATATACTTCACGCCACTCCAGTTGCTTGCTCTGTATAGGGGTGTTGTCCGCCCCTGTATGGAGTATGCTTCGCACATCTGGGGTAGTTCCACACACACAGCTCTCCTAGAGAAGGTGGAGTCTAGGGCATTTCGTCTCATTAACTCTCCTGCTCTTACTAAATCTCTTCAATCTCTTTCTGCCCGTCGAATTGTTGCGTCACTCTCTCTTTATTATCGGTATTACAACGGACACTGTTCTTCTGAACTCTCTCGCCGCATACCTCCTCCGTTTAGAAGAGCTCGTGCGACAAGCCTTTCTACACAGTCTCATCCTTTCTCTGTTCAACTCTTCGACCCCAGACTTAACCGCCATGCTCAATCTTTCATATACTCTACTAGTAAAGTCTGGAACACACTCCCTTTATCTGTTTTCTCAACTTCATTTGAATTGCATTCTTTCAAACGCCGTGTATCTGGACACGTCGGCCACCATTGACCAGGATAGATCTTTCCCAACTCCGGTGGAATTTGGTAGGCCTCTGTCCTTTGCCCACCGGAGGATATATATATATATATATATATATATATATATATATATATATATATATATATATATATATATATATATATATATATATATATATATATATATATATATATATATATATATATATATATATATATATATATATATATATATATATATATATATATATATATATATATATATATATATATATATATATATATATATATATATATATATATATATATATATATATATATATATATATATATATATATATATATATATATATATATATATATATATATATATATATATATATATATATATATATATATATATATATATATATATATATATATATATATATATATATATATATATATATATATATATATATATATATATATATATATATATATATATATATATATATATATATATATATATATATATATATATATATATATATATATATTATGTTGCTTCACACCCACATCATACATGACTTTCAGAATTTATTCACAAACGACATTTATGAAATATACGGTGGCAAAATGGTCTATATTTCTGAATTTTTTTCCTACATTTTTCAGTTTTTAGAACACGATAACTTACTTTCCTTTCGTTTATTGGCATTTTACATATTATTTTCGTTCTTTTTGGATAATGTTCTACAAATAAGGTAAAATTCGTTACAATCGGCTAGGGCAGATATACTTCATAAAATCCAAAATAATAATACATTAAATAAAAAAAAAAAAAAAAAAAAAAAAAAAAAAAATAGAAATTAAAAAAATTTAATTCTAGCAAACTTTTTTCTCGTTTTTTTTTTTTTTTTTTTTTTTCAAATCAATGATGTTATTATTATCATCAAAGTCACGTGTTTTGTAGTCATAGATACAGAAATTTTACAATAATACAAATAAAGGATTCAATTATAGAATTTTTTTTCTTAAGGGGTTGAAATGTCAAATCTGAAGATTTAAAAAAAAAAAAAAAAAAGAAAAAAAAAAACGAAGCAAATGTTTCAACAATCTCTCTCTCTCTCTCTCTCTCTCTCTCTCTCTCTCTCTCTCTATATATATATATATATATATATATATATATATATATATATATATATATATATATATATATATATATATATATATATATATATATATATATATATATATATATATATATATATATATATATATATATATATATATATATATATATATATATATATATATATATATATATATATATATATATATATATATATATATATATATATATATATATATATATATATATATATATATATATATATATATATATATATATATATATATATATATATATATATATATATATATATATATATATATATATATATATATATATATATATATATATATATATATATATATATATATATATATATATATATATATATATATATATATATATATATATATTTTTTTTATAGGTGATAGCTCTGATTTTTAGAAAACGAAGTTAATGTTAAAAATATATTTTAAAGAAACTTAAATTTTGAGTAAAGCTTAGAACTCGATTTTCCTGTAACATTTTAAGATCAAATAATGATAAAAATTTTAACCGTATCAGCAATATGATTTATTTTAACCGTATAATTTATTTTTAAATAAATAATAGTACTCTTAAATATCTACTTCAGAATGTAGATGCGTAACAGAATTTAATTTTCAAATAAATAATAGATACCCATAATTTTAAATTATTTAAAGAATATTTTATAGTAAATAAGTGTTTTTAAAATTTAAATATAAAAATATAGAAAATGTATTTGTTATTATAAAGTATTCAAGATAAATATAGTTTGACAAACTATTTATTATATATTATGTTGTCAATGTGGCATAAATAGTCAAGAATTTGTACTATAAAGTGTATATGTGTAATAGTCATAAAATATATTTTTAAATAAATAATAGTTACCCTTAATTATAAATTATTTGAAAAACATCTTATAATAAATCTTGTTTTTTTAAATATCTAAATATTTGTGGTCATAAAATTTAAATATAAAGTATAAAATATATATTTGTAATTATAAAGTTTTCGAGATAAATATTGCTTGACAAACTTTGCCACTTTAGACGACTTCGTCGTGTAGCTTAGGCAATGTCAATAATTTGTGAGTTGAGATGCTCTTAATAAAAAAAAATTAATCGTAGAAATTTAAAAGTACATACTTTTTTCTGAAGTTTTTATGCATCATTTTTATGCATTATTCCGGGAGCAAGAAATTCACAAACGACTATTTGGCAAATTGGGATTACATGTACGTAAAATCACTCAAATGCGAAAGCGTAGCAGAATTATTACTTAGTAATTTAGATAAATGCTATAAATTTAGGCCAATCTCAAATACATATTGCCGCTAAAACGGTAAAATAAATATAAAAAGGTTTCGTAAATAACAAAGTGTATAAAAATTGGCGATTTTGGTGGTTAGTTTTAATAATTTTGATTAGATTCATATGAAATCGATGATAAATTTATAAATTTAATCAGTGTAGTGTTTGGATTGTGTTTTTTTGGTACAACTATAAATCACGCTTATTTCTTCACCATTAAAATCTTCCACATATATAAAAAAAGCTTTTAATTCTGAAAATAATTTTTTAGCAGAAAAATTCAACTAATAATAATAATAATAATAATAATAATAATAATAATAATAATAATAATAATAATAATAATAATAATAATAATAATAATAATAATAATAATAATAATAATAATAATAATAATAATAATAATAATAATAATAATAATAATAATAATAATAATAATAATATAATAATAATAATAATAATAATAAATAATAATAATAATAATAAAATAATCATTAATAATCATTATATATGCGTAATATATATATATATATATATATATATATATATATATATATATATATATATATATATATATATATATATATATATATATATATATATATATATATATATATATATATATATATATATATATATATATATATATATATATATATATATATATATATATATATATATATATATATATATATATATATATATATATATATATATATATATATATATATATATATATATATATATATATATATATATATATATATGAATTGAAAGAATTTGTCCATCATTTTACTTTAAGAAAAGAAGTTGAATGTGTTTTGAACGATAGATACTGTCGATGAATTGAGGATTTTTCTATTTTCTGAAATTGTTTGTCGAAGTTTGAGCTATTTCCACCTTTTATCAAGAGTAATATAATAAATGCATGACTTCCAGTGAATGGTATCTCTCTGCAAAGTAGGAGAAGGGGGACTGACACCCCACCCAGAGGGTCTCTAAATTACCAACATGTATTATGAATTATATATATGAATATAAGTCAGATATAAGGGAGACTCGCTGTGAGAGCTTGCGCCCTCTGCCGGTGGGAGACTTCACAACTGCTTGCCATGCTTTTATTGTACAGCAGTAGATATTACTGTGTCATTTAAGTGAAAAAAATTAAAACTTAAAATATATATATATATATATATATATATATATATATATATATATATATATATATATATATATATATATATATATATATATATATATATATATATATATATATATATATATATATATATATATATATATATATATATATATATATATATATATATATATATATATATATATATATATATATATATATATATATATATATATATATATATATATATATATAATATATATATATATATATATATATATATATATATATATATATATATATATATATATATATATATATATATATATATATATATATATATATATATATATATATATATATATATATTAATGGGATTCTCTGTGGCGTGAAACCCTTGAAAACGCTTATGCAGATATTGTAACTGCTTTTGCCAAGAATAAACCTAATTCTAATTAAATTTTGCCTACAAATTAATAAAAATAAATTAATAAAGAACTCACCATTTAAAGTATTCTGCAAATTGTTAAAAAAAAGGAATTGACTTGGGTTTCCAAATTTAATAACTTGGATTTGTGGCTCTTTAGTATAAGCGCATAAGTAATTTTAAAGTAGTTAATTAAATTTTAGCCTAGTAGAACATACATAACCCAACCCAAACAAGAAACTCTCAAACTCTGCTTAAAAACTAAGGCCCAGTTAATAGTAAAGTCCAGTCATACATTCAATTCAAGTTAAACACTAACTCTACCCTAGAATAATAAAA
>SEYY01024097.1:15000-58647 GCA_009176605.1 Armadillidium nasatum | reverse complement strand
AACAACTGGGGTGGGTGCAGTAATTCTGAAGATGACTCAGAACACCCAACCTCTTAGAAGCTTGTTTAGAGAGAGAAATAATGTGATCGTTCCAAGAAAGATCACGAGAAAAAGAAACACTGAGAATATTAAGAACAGATGAAGGCTTGAGTTGTGTGTTTTCGAAGAAGATATCATAGTTGTATGGAAGATTGTGTCGAGTGGAGATATGGAGGAACTGAGCTTTGAGGCATTGAAAACAACCATGTTTTTCGCTGCCCCAATTTCAAATACGTGAAAGATCAGAGGTTAGTTGCTCCAAGGCTACCCTTCTCGAGTCTAATAACTGCTGTTGGGATGGACGTCTTTCAAATTGAAAGGTTGAAAGGAGTAATGCATTGTGAAGTCATCAGCATAGGAGGGGATAGGAGATGAAGTAATAGAAAGAAGATCATTAATGAAAAGTAGAAAAAGTGTTGGGGATATTACAGAACCCTGAGGAACACCACTGTTAATAGGTTTAAAGGAAGAACGGTGGCCGTCTGCAGCAGCAGCTATAGAGCGACCGGAAAGGAAATTAGAGAGAAAATCACAGAGAGAAGGATAGACACCGAAAGTGGGGAGTTTGGAAATCAAAGCTTTGTGACAGACCCTATTGAAGGCTTTCGATATGTCTAGCGCGACAGCAAAGGATTCACCGAAATGTTAAGAGCGGAGGACCAAGAGTCAGAGAGAAGGGAATGAAGATCACCAGTAGAGCGTTTCTTACGAAAGCCATACTGGCGATTAGAGATAAGATTAGAAGAATTGAGATGTTTCCAAATCTTCCTGTTAATTGGACGACGGTTAAAAAGTAAATAAATTGGTCTCCCTATCATTTTCGATGCATTTCTAAGTGATTTTTTGTGCCTCATTACTTATATTAATCTTAAAGTTAGTTTTTGGAACATTTTTTGATTGATAATAAATATTTTGTTGCTCTTATTTCAGTTTGAGACGTTGAAGGGACATAATGGGATCAAACCAATGCTTTGTTTATGGTTTACAAATTTTTATCTTAATTTTATTTATTTATATTTGATTAATTTTACTTATGCTTCTTGAATTCAGAAAGAGATATGATAGTGAGAGCAATGCAGCCAAGGATGTTGCATTTAGATGAAAGCGATAATATTGTACATACGAACAATTGGACATAAGTCTTTAATTTCCTGAATTGTTATCCAAAATGCCAGTGTCAAGTTTGCACGATTCTTTGATCAGTTAAAACTAAAACGTTGCGCGTGGAGGGTAAAATGGAAGATTTGCCTTAACCGAAAGGAATTGAACAATCTCCTAGAAATTTAATGAGCTCAAACATCGAAATCGGTGAAACGGGCAGCAAGTGATGTAGCGGATATTGGATTCACATTCGGACAGTTTTGAAGATTCATATTGAAATCAATGCTAAATAAAGTTGGATGTCCTTTATCATGGCTTATCTTCAAAACAACGATGGCTTACCGTTTTGAAAACTTGAAATAAACCTTTTAATTATATAAATATATTGAATTAACTTATTTCGATCAATCCGTGGCTACAAATCATGATATAAGAAGCTACTAGAAAAGCTTTTACAACTAATAATAATAATAATAATAATAATAATAATAATAATAATAATAATAATAATAATAATAATAATAATAATAATAATAATTCACAATTCACAATTCACAAATATTTATTCAGGAGTGGTACATTTACAGGCTTAAAGTTTAAAGTAGGTCCTATCTACTAAATTCAATAATGATCTTAATAATAATAATAATGTGACAATGTCCAGTTCTCTGAAAAGGGGCTGCTAGGGGAAAACACTGCCGTTGCCTTTGAGCCCCAATGTTTAATACACATAAATTTAATAATTACAAGTTAGGATAGGTTACTTCTAGAGTAACGAAAATCTAGATTATTGATCATGCAAGCAACAATAACAAAGTCGTTAATTATGAAGTTTGCTACAATAATTCTAATAATAATAATAACAATGATGATATTTATTTCAAGTATTGAAACAATAATAATAATGATAATAATAATAATAATAATAATAATAATAATAATAATAATAATAATAATAATAATAATAATAATAATAGTAATCATAATAATAATAATGGTAACTATGTTGATAACAATTTCTATTATACAACAGTGATAAAAATAGTGAAAATAATAGTTATAATAATAGTAGTAGTAATAAAATAAGTTGTAATATAATATTTTCAATAAGGTTTTTAATAATAATAAAAATTTGTAATATAATATTTTCAATAAAATTTCAATAATAATAATAAGGACAATAATAATAAAAAACATGCAGCACCGATTTTACCTAGAAATAATAATGATCGTATTGATGATTTCAGTAATGGAATTAATATTCTTGAATGCAATAGATTATCTGATTTAACAATATTAAGAATAGAGATAATAATCTTATTAATAAAAATATTAATGGTTAAAATAATAACAGGTAATGTAATAATGCTAATAATAATAATAATAATAATAATAATAATAATAATAATAATAATACAATAATAATAATAAATTAAAGTAATAATAACAATAATAATAATAATTCATTCATTCATAAAGCTTTATTCAGAAAATGGTACATTTACAGGTTGAAAGGTTAATAGTAGGTCCTATTCTACTAAATTCAAAATAATCTTAATAATAATATCGTGACTGTCCACTTCACTGAAAAGGGGCTGCTGGGGGAAAACATTGCGGTTTCCATTGAGCCCCAAAGTTTAATACATATTATTATATATATATAATTATACTTAATTTAATAATTACAAGTTATGATAGGTTACTTCTAGAGTAACAAAAATAAATGTTAATCATGCAAGTAACAGTAACAAAGAACGTTACTTATGAAGTTTACATTGAGAATACTAGTAATAATAATAGCAATGATGATATACTTTAAAGATAATAATATAAAAATAAATAGTATCGATAAGAATAATATACTAACGGGGGTGATATTAATAATAATATTATAATAATAACATTGATTAATAAAATATTAAAGGTAATAATCCAACCAATAAAAATACTATTGATAAATATAAAAACAAAAGTAGTATACAATAATAGTAACTAATAATAATAAAAATAATAAATAAATTAGGAAAAAATTAAAAAATAAAAAATAATAGTAATTGTAATAATAAGAAGCTAATAATAAAAAAATAATAATAATAATAATAATAATAATAATAATAATAATAATAATAATAATAATAATAAAAATAGTAATGATAATAATAACAAAATACTATGTAACAGTAATAATACAAATATATTAATAATAATAATAATATATGATAATAATAATAATATAAATAATAATAATAATAATAATAATAATAATATTATATATATAATAATAATAATAGTAATGACATAATAATAAAAAATAATAATAGTACTAACAATAATAGTATAATAATAATAATATTATAATAATAATAATAAAAATATAATAATAATAATAATGATAATAATGATAATAATAATAATACTAGTACTAATAATAAGAATAATAATAATAATAAAAATAATAATAATAATAATAATAATAATAATGATAATAATAATAATAATAATAATAATAATAATAATAATAATAATAATAATAATAATAGCAAATAATAATTTGATAGAAATAATAATAATAAGAATGAAAGTGATATTAATAATAATAATAATAATAATAATAATAATAATAATAATAATAATAATAAGGGATCAATAAGAATTAATGTATATTTTTTTAATTTTCCGGGCATATGCTTTTATTGATCTTTCAATTTTTATGTCATTAGAGGGATTATTGAATAGGATGGTGGAGGCGTAGCTGACAGCTTGACGTGCTTTGGTGAGCCTGTAGAAAGGGGTTTGCAGGTTTGTATTATTTCTTATTATCAGTTTGTTATTAACTAATATAATTTATTTTTGTATATAATATAATATTTCGTATTAAATCTAAATATTAAAAATACTAATACGTGGCATAAGATAATTGTGTCAAACGCTTTGGTGAAGTCTAGTAGCAGAAGGGCGGAGGAGTCTTTATTTTCTAAATTTTTGTAAAGTTTTTCGGTCAGACAGATGAGTGCGTCCGAGGTTGAACGGCCTTTTCTGAAGCCGAACTGGAAATCGCTAAGTAGTGAATTGGAATTAAGATATTCAGTCAGCTGCTGAAATATTATTTTTTCGAATATTTTGTAACTTAGGGAGGGAGGGATCATCTTTCTTAAAAATGGGAGTCACGCGGGAAATTTTGAGGGTAGAGGGGAAAAACCTGAGAGGATTGAGACATTGAATAAGTGAGCTAGTGGTGTGGAAATGATGTCAGCCACGAGTTTGTATTTGTGATTTGGGACGCTCAAAATATCGCATTTTTTATTTTGTAAGCCAGCTATTATATTTTGGACATCTAATGGGGTAATGTTTTCGAATGCGAAGTGTGAGTTGCACTGAGGTAGAAATGTTATCAGGGTTTGTTTGGCTTGCTGAACTATTTGAAATAATATCGGTTCCAATATTGATAAAATAATTGTTGAGTAAGTCTGCGATTTTCTTTTGGTCTGTTGAGACTTCACCATTTATTGTTAGTTGGTTTATTTTGTGGGTTTGCTCCTTTTTTTTATTGATTAGATTGTTTATGAGGCTCCAAGTTGCTTTTGAATTATTGTTTATCTCGCAGAATTTATTAGTGTAATATTTTCTTTTCGCCTTTTTTAATAGTGCTTTTAATTGATTGTTATAATTGTTATATAATTGAAGGGGATGATGCCTCGTTTGTAATTACGGTAGAGTTTGTGTTTTTGATCAATTGAATTTAGTAACCCTGGTGTTAACCATGGGTTTTGTACCCTTTTAATGCCTAGCTGCTTTGTTTTAATAATAATAATAATAATAATAATAATAATAATAATATAATAATAATAATAATAATAATAATAATAATACCGTGGGCAATAAAAGTAGAGTGATTGAGTCACATCCCTGAAGGCGCTGGTTCGATCCCCTGCGTTAATATATATAATATATATATATATATATATATATATATATATATATATATATATATATATATATATATATATTATATATATATATATATATATATATATATATATATATATATATATATATATATATATATATATATATATAAAATACAGAGCATTAAATGTGAAGGAGATTGTGAACTAGTGTGCAAGTTTAATTACAATAAAAAAAAAAAAAATTAAAACACCAAAATAGCAATGCTCGTATCGTAATTATAAATTATGTGAGAAAATGACCTAAAAAATGAGTCATTATAACTATTTGATCATGAAAACTACTTAGAGCAACATACCAATCCAAGGGTATGTGAAATTTTCTGCAAGGGTATTTCAATTTGTGATCTAATGCAGATAGTTTTTTACTTCATCTTTCGTTATGACAATATTAAAAAGACAATATTGTTGTATTGCCTTCACAGCCGACTAAAGAAATTGTAGCTGGACGGAAAGGGTCATCTCATAAGCCTTTTGTGAATCCTCACCAAATATCAGTAAGCAGAATAATCAACTGATTTTAATGTAACTGATTTGGGATGAATTATCTTTTTTTCCTGAAGAAGTAAAAATGAATAAGTCTAATGATAAAAATAATACTGATAAAATAGTTGGTTTGAATTCTAACGAACAAATGAGAGCAGAGATTCTAATTCTTTCGAATTTTGAAGACAAGATGAGGAAAAATATCCCATATTGAGTCAATCTGCTGGATTTTATCTACTTATTCTCACAGGAATATCCAAAACAGATGTTTGGTAAATGACGTAAGAATAGTATGTATTGAAAAGCTCATTAGACATAATGATGAAAGCACAAAAGAAATTCTGCTTTTAAAATATAACTAACATTTAAAAAGGTTTAGATATTACTTGACCCTTTTTCACCTCTATTCACAAATGGTCATTCATTGGCAGTGGCGGCTCGTCTATATGGGCTCCAGGGCTGCAGCCCCTCCAAATTAAAAATACCAGGCGTAGGATTTTGATATAAATATGAAATTTTTGTCAGAGAAAAGTGATTTAAATTCATTTTTTAACAACTTTATACATAAAAAGTATAAATCAATAAAGAAAATATGGATTAAATGCATTTTGCAACTGCAAAATTTTATGGACGATATTTTTTTCACGCATCGCCATTATATAAAATATGGGCTCTAAAATCGGAGTCCTGAATAAAGCCAACCTATTAGTTTTTAAATAATAAGACAGATGTGACAACTTACGGAAAACAGAATGCAAAATTTCAATAGCAGTTTTTATGAAGTTGCTAATTTGTCTTCCCATGCTTTTGACAACTTGGAGAATAATATCGAATATTAAGATATTTGAATGTTGCCAGATTTGTCCTTTTACATACACGTACATTTCATAAATAATATAAACAAACTAAAGAACAGTCATTTATTGTAACTTGTTACGTGCACTTGTGATTTTTTTTTGCGAAAGAAACATTTCCGGAGTTATTGTTTTTTTTTTGTTCGATATTATATATATAATATATATATATATATATATATATATATATATATATATATATATATATATATATATATATATATATATATATATATATATATATATATATATATATATATATATATATATATATATATGGCCAGACTGCACTTTAGTCCACACAAATATTACAAAAACTACTTAACGTGCATTAAAAGGATAACATTTTAGAAATCCTTGAAGAATTCTGATAAAGGAAAATTGGGGATTAAAAAAAAAAAATATTATACTAAGTTTATTTACTAAGTACTTTATAGTGCTTTAATTGCCTCGACGACATCGTTCGTCTGGCAGCGCAAGTGTGGCAGAGTCTTTTCCCGAGTAAATCTCTCTCTTCTCTCTCTCCTCTCTCTCTCTCTCTCTCTCTCTCTCTCTCGCGCGCGCGCGCGCGCGCAGTACGATGAATTTTTCGATTAAGTAAGAAAATTTTTTTAAAAAATTTAAATATATGTGTTATATGGCCGTAGGCATGATCTTACGGCAACAGTTCAGCTAAAGGTTAGGCCTGTATACCACGCCAACGTAGGTCGTAAGGTTAAATAGGTCAAAATGGGTTCATTAGAAAACTAAATAATAATAATAATAATGCCGGAATTTTACTCAATTGTCGTACACAAATTTTTTTTATATTTTATTGTATTTTAACTTAATTTCACATCTTTTATAATTTTCTTTATCAGAATTCTTCAAGGATTCCAAAATGTTATCATTTTAATGTACGTTTAGTAGTTTTTGTAATATTTTAGTGGACTAAATATATATATATATATATATATATATATATATATATATATATATATATATATATATATATATATATATATATATATATATATATATATATATATATATATATATATATATATATATATATATATATATATATATATATATGAATTCTGTAAAATATTTACAAGACAAAAAATTTTCTCAGTTAACCATCAATGAGAAAATAAATATTAAAGAAAAAGGGAGGCCTACTCCAATTTTATCTATTGAACAGAGTAGTTCTAAGCAAAATAATAATAATAATAAAATAACATTCACACGTCATTTTCATAGTAGTGTGTATGAAAAATGTAATTGGATTTGCGGCTGTGATGAGAAAAATGCATTGTTCTGTTTCACGTGCATATTGTTTGCGGTGATCCAGTATGGCCTAGAGGTGGTGTTATTGACTTGAAGCATTTACAAGACAAAATTAGGAAACATCAGAATTCGATCAAACATAAAAATAACATGATTGATTTACATATGATGGGCAAAGTGAATATTGCCACTCAATTGGATAATGCATATGAACTCTCAATTGCACAGCAAAATAAAGAAATTAGAAAAAATAGGGATGCTTTATCAAAAATTATCAACTGTATAAAATTTTGTGGAAAATATGAACTCCCCTTAGAGGTCATGATGAAACTCAGGCTTCTGAAAATTCAGGAGTATTTAGAGGTTTAGTAGATTTTACTTGTGAACTGGACTCCAGTTTTAAGGCTCACTTGAATAGCTCAATTACTTTTAAAGGAACTTCTAAATCTATACAAAACGAGCTTTTAGAATCTATGATAGTAATATGCAAAAATAGGATCAAAGAAGAAGTAAAGCAAGCAGAGTATTTGGCAGTTATGTGTGATGAGACAACTGATATTCACGATAGAACTCAAATGGTAATTGTTTTAAGATATGAACACCAAGGGAAACCTGTGAGAGATTTTGGGGATTTTTTAATCCTGTTAATCAAACAGCAGAGGCATTATCAAGTATACTACTTCGAGAACTTCAAATTCTGATTGGAGAAAGTCCTCACAAGTTTATTGCTCAAACCTATGATGGTGCAGCCGCTCTCAGTGGAGTAAACAAAGGCGTGCAAAGCAGAATAAAGGAAGCATATAGTAATGCTCACTTTGTTCATTGTTATGCGCATCAATTAAACTTATTATTGGAACAAGCAACGTCACAAAATACTAATGTTCGAGTATTTTTCAACAGCTTGTCTGGAATACCAAATTTTTCCTCAAGGTCCCCTCAAAGAATGAGTGCTTTGGAAAATGTTGCTGGTCGCAGAGTTCCGAGACCATCTTCTACACGTTGGAATTTCAAGAGTAAAACTGTTAACGCTGTTAAGGAGATGAAAGACCAAATAATTAAATGTTGCAGCAGATTAGAAGCATCTAAATCAAGAGAAACTGTATCTGCAGCAGCAGGCATTAAGAGACTTCTGAATGATTTCGAATTCGATTTTGGTTGAACTTTTTCTCAAAAGTAATGCCTCATGTTGACATTATGTTTTCTCAGCTTCAATCTAGATTAATTGATGCAGTTAAAGCTAATAACTATTTACAAACTTTTAATTCTGAAATTCAAAAAATAAGGGATGAATATATTAATTTTTCGTTTCCTTCTGAACCAAAAAGAAGAAAATTTAACACTGATAGATCAATTGCTGCAAAAGAGGTTTGTGACGTTATTTTGATTCAATGTAGAGAGAGGTTTAGCTTCACTAAACATCTGGAAGCTAGTAAACTCTTCTAATAGACAATTTCCATGAATATATGAAACATTTTCCGAGCGATGCACTCGATCAAGCTGTTGCTGCTTACCCGATGTTGAAAAAGAAAACCTGAGAACAGAACTCTCCGTGTTTTATTCAAGAACAGATATGCACCACTCAAGAACCTTATTGCAATGTTAGACATGGTAAGCGATGAAAATTTAGGATCAACATTTTCAAATATCACCAGACTACTACAAATTTTAATTACAACTCCGATGACGACGTCTGAAGCAGAAAGATGTTTCTCGACTTTGAAGAGAATAAAAACTTTTTTACGTAGTACCATGTGCAACGAGAGATTGAATGCATTAACGATGCTTTCAATAGAGAGGAAATGGTCTTAAAATACCAGATTTCAATGAAAAAGTAATTGAAAACTTTTCGACATCTAAAACTCGAAGAACTAATCTTATTTTTAAATAATAATATCAGCAAGCTTTCCAAGAACTAATCTTATTTAAATAAGAATATCAGCAAGCTTTCCAGAATAAGTAAGGTACGTTTGATTTATATATATATATATATATATATATATATATATATATATATATATATATATATATATATATATATATATATATATATATATATATATATATATATATATATATATATATATATATATATATATATATATATATATATATATATATATATATATATATATATATATATATATATATATATATATATATATATATATATATATATATATATATATAATAAGCTTGCAGCCCCTCCTTACCAAGTTTTCACGAGCCGCCACTGTTCATTGGGGATAGCTGTTGATGGGATGCAAGATCAGTTAGACACTATCCTGGTAATGTGTCAAGCACATGTTTCCATTCAGATGCTTCTACTTTTCGATAATAATTGAGGAATCATTGCTTGACCAAATATAGATAAATATCTTAAAATTCGATATTAATTGTCATTACATTTTTAAAATTTTATATATGTTTAAAGTATTTTAGATAAAATGATAAAGATCAGCAGCCTCAGCAGTATCCTTGCGGATGTAGAAATTGAAGATCCGTATCCGGATTTGAATGTACTGACATCTAAATTCTTACATTCCTTTTTTAAAATCCATTCCTTAAACCATTTTGTGCGATTAAAAATTTTTTTTCCAATTTTTTACAAGAGCTTAAAAAAAGATGTCTGAAATCTATCAACTTCTCACACATTCTAAACAAAAAATCTACATGTTAATCTTGAGTTTGTAATATTTTACTTATTACACTGCAAAAATTGTCCTAACGAATCGTTGGGACAAGTTGAAGAAATGTCACAACAAATTTTTTCAGTTATTTTTTTATTAGAAAATAAATTCGTGAAGCGACTTTCTTATGTTTAACATGTCCTTTCTCTATTAAAAATTTTACTGTGATATTTTTGCCACATTGTCCCAACGATTCGTTAGGACAATTTTTACAGAGTAGTTGAAGCAAATCGTCAGCTACACCATAACGTGTAGATCTGCAATTACAGTCAAAGGAATCAAATAGTATAGAGGTATCACGTTCGCATGTAAGGTATCATTTGTGAAATAGAATCTAAGAATTTAAATTTAATTAATTTTTTCAATATTTATAAATCCTAATTCAAAAAAAGACAAAATATTGATCGAATTTTATTCAAGAATTGTAAACTAAAAATCACAAAATATGAACTTGTAAATATCTTTGAAAAGGTCTTTAGCTAGATTTATTTATTTATTTATTTATTTATTTATCTAATTATTTATTTACTTATTTTTTAACGTTGTAAATTTCTATGAAAATGGCTATCGATTTATTTATTTATATATTTATTTATTTATTTATTTTTTACGTATTTTTATTTTATAGTTTTCAATTATTAATTGGCAATTTCTTATTACAAAGAAAGGGATTGCCATGTAAAAATAAAATATGTTAATAGAATAGACGCCATTATTTTGTTTTCCTTTTGCCCACTGACATATCCCATAGTGAGTCAATATATATATATATATATATATATATATATATATATATATATATATATATATATATATATATATATATATATATATATATATATATATATATATATATATATATATATATATATATATATATATAAACTGAATTTAGAATTTAGACGCATTGCACGATCACCTGGCTCTAATATACCCTGGAATGAAGGCTCCCAGTTTTAGATGTACTGAAAGAATTGAAGATGGGGCTCTAATCTTGCATTATTACTCAGACCGTCCTGGACTAGAATATATTGTCATAGGGATAGTGAAGGTAACTATTTTTCATTTATTATTTAAAAAAAACAAATTGGGCAAAAATAATATAAAATGCTTGTAAAATTTTAAGAAGTTTAGTGTTATAATTCTAAATTTTTTGGTTCATATTGATAAATTATTGGAAAAAAATATATTTTCTAACGAATTTTATGTTAACAACTCAAGTAAGTGGTTAAATAAGTGAAAGAGTGTGTGGATTGGATTGGAGAAACAACTGAGGTGGTTATTGCGATGTAAAAAAAAGAAGGTAAGAGCTTGAATTGGGCTTTGGGTAAATCAATTATTGACAAAGAAAAAGAACAAACTTCAACATCAAAAGCCAAAACGTAACTTTTTGAGATGAAGCTCAAAAGAATATTATTCCCCCATGTATTTAATTAATTTTATATAATGTATATAAAGGGTGGTTAAATTTTAAGGGCCGATGTTGATTTTGAATAAAACACAAATTAATTAGGAATTTATTGTCATTTCTTTTTATTATGATAATATGGTATGGTTCAATTATGTATGGAACAAAATATCGGCCAAATGGCCGCCGCGACCTCGGCGGCACACCTCCATCCGATGGTTCAAATTTTCGATGACGCTGAGGCATAATTGGGGTTCTATGCCGTTAATGTGCCGAATTATCTTATCCTTTAGCTCTTGAATTGTTGCTGGCTTATCGACGTACACCTTTTCTTTCAAATAACCCCAAAGAAAGAAGTCCAACGGTGTCAAATCACATGATCTTGGCGGCCAATTGACATCGCCACCACGTGAGATAACACGGCCATTGAATTTGTCGCGCAAAATAGCCATTGTTTCGTTAGCTGTGTGGCAAGTGGCACCGTCCTGTTGAAACCACATATCGTCCACATCCATACCTTCCAATTCGTGCCATAAAAAGTTCGTTATCATCTCACGATAGCGAACACCATTCACAGTAACTGCCTGACCGGCCTCATTTTGGAAAAAATACGGCCCGATGATGCCGCCAGCCCATAAACCACACCAAACAGTCACTCTTTGTGGGTGCATTGGTTTTTCGACAATCACTCTTGGATTAGCATTCGCCCAAATGCGGCAATTCTGCTTATTGACGAATCCACTGAGGTGAAAATGTGCCTCATCACTGAAGATGATTTTCCTCGAAAATTGATCATCCACTGTTGCCATTTCTTGCCACCATTCTGACCATTGACGACGTTTTGTATGGTCAAGAGGCTTTAGTTCTTGAGTCAATTGCACCTTGTAAGCGTTTAAATGCAAGTCTTTATGCATAATGTTCATCAACGACGAGCGTGAGAGGTGCAATTGTTGGGCACGACGACGAGTTGAAGTGGATGGCTCCTCAGCCACACTATCGCGAACAGCAGCAATATTTTCTGCAGTACGAGCTGTACGAGCATGCACTGGTCTTTTCAAATCTCCTACAGACCCGGTTTGCTCAAATTTTTTCACGATTTTTCCGATTGTACGCACATTTGGACGATTAAATTGACCAAAAAAATCACGAAGTGCACGATATGCATTTTGATTTGAACGCCCATTTTCATAATAAGCCTGAATAACTTTAACACGTTGCTCCATTGTGTATCTTTCCATGGTTCAAATTGAGTAAGTCTGAAATTGAAAAAAGTCAAATGAAATGCAGTAAAAAACTTGACGTTTAGGTGTGGTTCACATTCAACATCGGCCCATACAATTTAACCACCCTTTATATTATTAACTTAGAGTTGTTTTTGTCTTTAATCATCTATAACTCTGATATGTAAAATTTAGTATAATTTATCAGGTTTTCTCTGTAAAATTAAAATTTAGATTAGAAAACTTGTATCTTTTTTGAATAATAATAATAATAATAATAATAATAATAATAATAATAATAATAATAATAATAATAATAATAATAATAATAATAATAATAATAATAATAATAATAATAATAATAATAATAATAATAATAATAATAATAATAATAATAATTAAAAATAATAATAATTTGGTATTTATTTCTTGGAATATAGGCAGTTGCTCAGCAACTTCATGGTGCTGATATTGAAGTGAAAATTATAAAGACAAAAGAGGAAGAAAATCACGTTCAGTTCCTCATCGAAGACAGTAGCGAAGGTGCGAAGGTTCGGAGGAATGAGAATTCTTTGATGGATTTTCTTCCAGACGGTAAGTTTTCTTTTTAAAGAGAAACAGTAATTTCAGATTTTTCATGTTGAGTAGAAGTTATATCAATTAATGAAATCAAATGTGTTGGAAATAGTGGATTTAAGATTTTCAAATGAGAGCGAACGCGCATACACACGCGCACCTACGCACACACACCTACACACACACACCTACACACACGCGCGCACCTACGCACGTACGCACACACACAGTATTCAAGTAAAACAATTCTTTTATTTGATGCACTCCTTTCCTCCCATTTTATTTTTGGCATTCTTTAGCCTAGGTTGGATTATTGTCAATTATGTTCTTAATATCCCACCGCAAAAAAACACTTCTTCTATATGTTTTGTAATTTAGGCATATTTTATTTATTTATTTATTTATTTTTGCATTTAAATGATATAAGAGGTCTTGTTTCAAAGCTATTTAATGAGTTTTATTTAAACTATCAGGTAGGGTTTATACTCTTTTAGTGGGTACTAGCATCTTCTTGCATCTAACTTCTGAACACTTTCTCCAAGAGACTTCCATAAAATCATATTTTTAGGAGCCATATTTGCGCATGATGGTCCAGCAGGTGTTGAAAGCAGTAAGGAGTTATTACAGTGCTAGGTTGCTATTCTTGTTGCCCTCGCTCTCGACTTTCTTCGCATGATCCAATCCCGTCGTCTGTATCCATACTCATATATATATATATATATATATATATATATATATATATATATATATATATATATATATATATATATATATATATATATATATATATATATATATATATATATATATATATATATATATATATATATATATATTATAAAAAAAAAAAAAAATAAAAAATATAAAAAATTACAAAAAATGGTTAGATAAACAAAAAAAAAAAAAAAAAAAAAAAAAAAACTGATTTAGATATAAAAACTCGCCCTCTTTTCATTTAAATAATAATATCGAACAAAAAAAAAGTTTTTATTTTGTTTAGATGAGAGATAAAACTGCAAGCTTTAGTTAGAACACAGCAATCTGTGGTTGATCTTTGGCGAGATATTGGAACTAAGATTATACCTTTGAAATGACAATGCAAAAAGAAATGGTCAGAGAAGCTAAGGGGTTTTAACTTCCACAGATTTTTTTTTTTTTTTTTTTTTTTTTTTTTTTTTTTTTTTTTTTTTTTCCAAAAAGAAATTATTATTATTAATTATATATTATATATATATATATATATATATATATATATATATATATATATATATATATATATATATATATATATATATATATATATATATATATATATATATATATATATATATATATATATATATATATATATATATATATATATATATATATATATATATATATATATATATATATATATATATATATAAAATATTTTTTTTTTTTTGTTTTAAAATTTTAATTTAATCATAATAATTGATGATGATAATCACTTATATCATTTAAAGCATTATTATTATTATTATTATTATTATTATTATTATTATTATTATTATTATTATTATTATTATCATTATTATTATACAGAGTTGATGATCAGCCCGAGAACGTTCAGTCACATGTGTCCTTTCCATTTAATGTTTGACCGAGACCTTCATGTCCACCAAGCCGGAGTTTCCATCTCCAGAATCCTTCCTCACATTTACAGAAACGATAAATCCATCGAAGATTTATTTGACCTCGTAAGACCTATATATAATATATATATATATATATATATATATATATATATATATATATATATATATATATATATATATATATATATATATATATATATATATATATATATATATATATATATATATATATATATATATATATATTAGGGATGGAGTAATATCAAAATTTTTACCGATACCAATAATTTTAAACCATCCAATACCGATACAGATACCGATACCAATTTTTTTACTGAACTCATGAAGGTTGAAACAAGATTGAAAATATTCAATGATCATAAAATTCAAGTTTCCTGCTATCTGTAATACCTAGTTATTTTGTTACTCACATTGCTAAATAAAATAATTGATATATGATATAGGGTTGGTGCCACCAAGACTTTGAATCCGAAATGCCCTAGCGAAGGGTCTATTTTCTTCATTAATTTCTGCAACAATCAATAGGTGTTCAATGCAATTTCCATTTTATTGAACACCACCCCTCCTCTTTTAAACCTAACCTCTTATTCTTGAAAGAAACTCAGGTGTTTGAGCGTTCTGAAAGCAAACTATTTCTGTTTCCTCTTACTGTCTCTATCTTCAGGTTTCAGCCAAAGGAGGTTGTTTTGCATATGTGCCCTACGAATTTTGTTTATTCTCGTGTCTCTAATCAGGAGGCTCCTGAATTTTTCACATTGTAGCTAAATTCGTTTATTCTGTTTATTTGTCTCCTAATTTACTAACTATCCTAAATTCTTTGAACTATCTAAACTCCAAAACAGAGAACACTCTCTCTTCTTTTCCTTTCTCAAAAATTATCATATAAGGTGATTTCAGTGTTCACCGCCGCCAATGACTTTCTTCTAATTTTCATGATAGAGCCGGTGAACGTGCCTTTCCATTTTCCATCTAAAACGATCTTGAGTAGTGGGTGTAGCTCCCTACTAATATCCCTGATCATCTTGAAGATAAACCCAACATTCTATACCTTTTTTTAACTACTAATTTTTACTCCTTATACTGTCAAACTCTATTCTCCTCTGGGTTCTTCCGATCGTTTTCTTCCACACAACTATGATATCTTCTTCGAAAACACACAATTCAAGCCTTCATCTGTTCTTAATATTCTGGGCGTATCCTTTTCTCATGATCTTTCTTGGAAAGATCACATACTTCTCTTTCTAAACACGCTTCTAAGAGGTTGGGTGTTCTGAGGGGCCTTCAGAATTACTTCCGCCACTCCAGTTGATTGCTCTGTTGTTCGCCCTTGTATGGAGTATGTTTCGCACATCTGGGGTGGTTCCACACATACAGCTCTCCTGTATCCTTTTTTGTCTTTTCAATTCTTCCGCAAGGAAGAACACCCGCGTATTTCGAGGTAACGTTTGCGACATATCGGTGCCCAAGTTAGGCGGACATTCGGTCGTAATACTCTGCTTTCCTGTGGAATGATTATCGCTTCCATGGGAGGGGTCCCTATGCTTGTGCAGAGCGCGTTATCGAGGTGATTCACTAAATCTTACAAACCTTCGTTTAATTCTGCTAATCCTCGTGCTATATGCTACAGGGATTCTACCTCCAGGAATTATCATTCTTTTCGAACTTCAGAAAATCGTGCAATTTATATTTCATCCCGAAATCATGCAAAATCTGTTCTTGTTCTTTGTAACATAGAAAACTCATTTTTCAATACAAAATGCAATAATATTTCTGGCTTCTCTTCCTCTCTTTCAGGCAGTTTGCAAAAAATGTCAACTCAAACCTTACCTCTTCTTCTTTCCTTCCACTAGTATTTTCTTTCAGCATAATTGCCTTTTTACTTTCTTCAAAAACTGAGCTTTTTGCTCAGACGTTTGCCACTAATTCAACTTTAGGATGAATTCGGAACTACACCACCTCTTTCAACCCTCCCCCAACTCATTTATGTGTAAAATTGTAATTTCTCCTAAAGAAGTCCATTTCTGCTCTTTCTTAGCTTTACACTAAGAAGGCGTACTGTACAGTTCGTATCCCTCTGGTGGTTCTCAAAATTTGTGCTTTTTAGCTTGCATCCTGCTTGGCAAAATATTTCATCTCTGTCTTTCTACTTCAGTCTTCTCTTCTCCCTGGAAACGTGCTCTCATTCACATGTGCCAAAAAAGAGGGACCTCTATCTAGCCCTTCCGATACCGTCCCATTTCTTCAACCTCCGTTCTTTATAAAGTTTCTTGTTAAGAGTTGGAAAGATCTCAAATCTTCTAATCGTATCTCTGATCGCTATTATGGCTTTCGTAAAAACTCAATTACTTAATAATATATCCACTCCTAAGGTAATAACTCCACCCTTCATTACTTATTCAAATTTGAAAGACGCCACTCCCAACTGCAGTTAAATGACGCAATAACGATGGCCTTGGAGCAACTGGCTTCTGACCTATCTCGTATTTCAATATGGGGCAGAGAAAATAAAGTTGTTTTCAAAGTCTCAAAAGTTCAGTTCCTCCATCCCTCTACTTCGACACAACCTTCCACACAACTATACAACTTCGAAAACACAACTTAAATCTTCTTCCGTCCTTAATTTTCTCGGTGTTTCTTTTTTGTGATCCTCCTTAGAAGGAACACTTTGCTTCTCTTTCTAAGCAAGCTTCCAAGTGGTTGGTAGTTCTGAGGCTCCTTCGCAATTTTTCCAAACCACCCGAGTTCCTTCCTCTTTATAGGGGTGTTGTTTGCCACCTTATTAAGTATCTGGCATGGTCCACTCATACAGCTTTCTTTGAAAGCGTTGAGTCTAGGGTTTTTCGTCTTAACATAGGCTCTCACTAATTCTCTCTTGTCTCTTGCTGCAAGTCGAATTGTTGTGTGTCATTCTCTCTATACTTTCTCTATTACAATGGACACTGATCTTCTGAATTCTCTCGTCGCATACCTCCTCCAATGAGAAGGGTTTTAGCTATACGTTTTCTACACAGTCCCCACCTTTCTTCTGTTCAACTCTCTTAACAATAGACATAACAGGTATGCTCAATTTTACATGTATTCAACTGATAAAATCTGGAACACAGTCCCTTTATCTATTTTCCCAATTTACTTTGACTTGCACACTTTCAAATGCCGTGTATCGAGACACGTAGGCCATTAACTGGATATTATTTCTCCAACTCTGGTGAAATTTGGCCAGGTTTTCGGTACTTCCCCAACTCTGATGGAATTTGGTAGAGTTCTGTCCTTTGTCCATCAGAGGATATATATATATATATATATATATATATATATATATATATATATATATATATATATATATATATATATATATATATATATATATATATATATATATATATATATATATATATATATATATATATATATATATATATGTGGCGACAAGAGTAGAAACCCGGCCCTATAATTATTGCTTACTTTTTGAAACAACTCCAAGACCGGCATGGAAACCACATCTCCTGGAAGTAGAGGTTAGATGGAGACGGTTCTATTCCCACCTAAAGGGTGAAAACCATACCAGGGAGTGTAAATAAAACTCAAGAACTGGCACTGATACCAAGGGCCGAAAAATATGATCTTTAATAGCAGATTGCTGGTCCCACTGACAGGGTGAGAACCTTTCCAGGGAGTATATATATATATATATATATATATATATATATATATATATATATATATATATATATATATATATATATATATATATATATATATATATATATATATATATATATATATATATATATATATATATAATTTTTGTTCTTCGCAGTTAAAAACTCTTGTATCGGTAATTTTTTTTGTCGATACCGATACTTAAAAATATGCCAATGCTTACGGATACCGATCCTTCACTCCATCCCTATATATATATATATATATATATATATATATATATATATATATATATATATATATATATATATATATATATATATATATATATATATATATATATATATATATATATATATATATATATATATATATATATATATATATATATATATATTATATTAAGATTCGTCCGCATATGAGCTTCACATTTGACAATATTCTTTCTCACATCAACACAATTTATGTTCTAAGAACAAAAGAAGGTCTTATAAAATTACGTGGTCAGTACAATCCAGATCTCTCATTGGATCAGCGAACATTACGTCTTAAGGTAAGTGAAAAAATAGATCTTGAAAGTGATAAATAATAATAATTGAAAGATTTAAATGTTGAGATGAGAGCAGGAAACATTTATAACTTAAATCATCCAAAATTAGCAATATTATATCTTGATCTTTCGACCAAGAACTACGGTCATTATCGGAACTTATAATCAGATGATAATATAATTATTATAGTTTTTATATTTTTTTCTATTTGGCTTTATCAGTATTCAAAATAAAATAAAAATTAGTGCTGAAAATTTTTGATGTTGATTGTTGGTGGTTGATGGTTGGTTGTGTTGATGGTTTTTATTTAATGGCTATTTAACTTAGTATTGCTATTCAGGATGGAATACAATAGTACAGAGGGTTTTATACTCTCAAAATATATTTAGGTTTAAAATTATTATAAATTTGATGTTATAGTTAAAAATATTGTGGAAGTTCATTTCATTCAAAAAACTTCATGGTAAGTACTTTAAGATTAATGGTAATGTTACATTTAATACTTAATAATTAATATTTTTCAAGTAACTTACTGAAGAAAAGTATCTCACATTATTATATTCAATCGATAACTCGTAGTTTATTTAATTATTTATTTTAACATTCCGAAATTTTCAAAATTTTCCGTAATTTCTCAAAGTTTTCTACACTAACTTTATTTTAGGGTCAGATGATATATTTGCCTGAGTCAGACCTCGTTTTGTTCGTGTGCTCACCTTCCGTACTTGGGTTGGACGATCTCTATCGCTTGGGTCTTCATCTCTCAGATATTCCTTTGCACGACGCCACAAGGGATCTTGTCTTACTGAATGAACAGTTCGAGGCTGAATATGCTCTTACAACCAACCTCGAAATCTTGACGGATAAGTTACAGAATACGTACAGAGTGCTTGGAAGTGAGAAACAAAAGACAGATAGGTACTGTTTTTTAAAACTATAATAATATATTAATTAAACCTCAGTTTATCATTGCTTCATTTAAAGTAAAAAATAAAAAAAATAATAAATAATAATAATAATAATAATAATAATAATAATAATAATAATAATAATAACACTAAGAACACTTAATCTAATAATAATTAAAATAAAAATACATAATATGAAGGTATTCTCTCTCTCTCTTCTCTCTCTCTCTCTCTCTCTCTCTCTATATATATATATATATATATATATATATATATATATATATATATATATATATATATATATATATATATATATATATATATATATATATATATATATATATATATATATATAATATATAATATATATATATATATATATATATATAATAATATATATAATATAATATATAATAAAAAACTTCTAAAAATATTTACAATAATAATTGTGAAGTACCAACCGTTTAAGTCAATATTGTTTTATCTTGTCAAGTAAAATTGCAAACATTTTCTAAAGGAGACTGCGCATGTTCCGATATACCTGCACAGGTATACATGTAGGCTGTACAGTCATCCCTGAATGATGAAGTACCTCAACACGGTAAAGGTAAAACTGTTGGTCTGCAGCTCAATTCAGTTCGCGTGATGTTTATAGATTACATTTTAGGGGTAGTTAGATTCGTTAATTGCAACAAAAAATGATTAGTAATCCTAAGAATAACGTCGTGGTACTTGATGCTAAGATTAACTGGCAACAGTTGTTTATTGTTTATTCATGTTAACTTTTTTTTTAGGTCCTTTCAAAAATTGCTCAGAATATTATTGAATTTTCTTTACTTTACTGTCTTATTGCAAGTGGTTTATTTCTTTAAGTTTTTAAACTAATTTTGGATAACTCACCTTTTTTCTTCCTTTATCGTGGTAGTCTTTAGATTTCCCTCGCCACAAACGTATTTTCTTTCTATATATTCTCTAAAATCATTAAAATATCAAAAACTGCTATTTCGAAAATCATTTGTCTTGTCTGTACGAAAGACACTCAATAACTTAACAGGTATGACGAAAGGCTTGTACAGTTCATTCAGGCACAGGTATAGAGACTGAATTTCAATTTGCTCAGGTTGCCTGTACAGGTTTAAAAATCTGACTGTTTTGTCATTCACACGTTCAGGTATACAGAATTTGTGTAGTTCCGTTAATAGACATTATCCTTTGCTATATTTATTTAATGTGAGCGAAGTAACTCTCTGACATTTTAAACTAGATTTGTGTGAAATTTTTAATTTCCTTAAGCTGCTTGTATACATAACTCAGTCTTGCAAGGTTTTTCAACCCACGATTATTCCCTTTTTGAGAATGTGCAAAGAAATATTTTGATTTCTGAACAAAACATGGTGATATTTTGTTCCTAGTATTATGTAATGAAGGTAATATTACTGTCAAAATATACCGACATATCATATATTTACTGGTATTCATTGCATGTCCTGCTTTCAAAAAGAATCCGCCTCTGATATATATATATATATATATATATATATATATATATATATATATATATATATATATATATATATATATATATATATATATATATATATATATATATATATATATATATATATATATATATATATATATATATATATATATATATATATATATATATATATATATATATATATATATATATATATATATATATATATATATATATATATATATATATATATATATATATATATATATATATATATATATATATATATATATATATATATATATATATATATATATATATATATATATATATATATATATATATATATATATATATATATATATATATATATATATATATATATATATATATATATATATATATATATATATATATATATATATATATATATATATATATATATATATATATATATTTGTTTTTTTCTGTTTTTTTAGATTACTTTATTCTGTTTTGCCTCTAAGTGTCGCGAACGACCTCAGACAACAAAGACCTGTTCCACCAAAACGATTCGAAGTAGTAACTCTTTTATTTTCAGGTAAGAAATAAATGTGTATTTGTTTTTTTTTTTTTTTTTTTTTTTCCTGAAGGAAAGATCAAAAAAAATTCTTAGGTTTTATAAGTTTTATTAAAATTTGGTCTGAAACAGGCGTTTCACTGTTTTTTTTTTTTTTTTTTTTTTTTTTTTTTTTTTTTTTTTTTAAAGAAATTACCATCAAGAGGAGATTTTATTATTATTATTATTATTATTATTATTATTATTATTATTATTATTATTATTATTGAATGAATTTGAGGTTCATTAAGAAGTATATATTTTTTTTTGAAATTGAAAATAATTTGACCTCCATAGGAGCATCCTTTCTTTTTTTTTTTTTTTTGTTCTTACATTTGAAAGTGCAAATAAATAATAATAGGAGTAACATTTTTTTTTCTTTATTGGTCCTTAATATCTTTTTACTATATTTTCACACTTAGATTATTTATTTATTTATTTATTTATTTATTTATTTTGACTAGAGAATCTGAATTCTTATTATAATTTTAAAACAGATTCCAAAAATTTTATCTTTTGAAAAAAGGTAAAAATAAAGTGCAAATAACGAGGTACAAATCCCATAATGTTAAAGTATATTTAATTATTAGTTACTCCCTTTCCTTAGTTGTATAAAAGGAATGTTTTGTTATTTAATATCTGTTAAGGATAAAGTAAGAAAATATAAAATTATTGGAGAAAAAGTTTATAGACTAGACTAGACAAACATACATACATGCACACATACACACATACATACGTGCATAGGGGGAGGATGTAGCACCGTCTGAAACGATGGAAACCCCTCACTGGGCTTAACCAGCGGGGAGATAGGGTGGGCTAGACCATTGCTTTTCACTCCGTTGCCTTTTGGTTCATTCCTTTTCGCGTTTCACCTTCTCAGAGTGTCTCTAGTATACCCCGTCTCATACTGGAGTGTCTATGCTCCCACTACTCTACCCCCTTCACGTGTTCAAACAAATTTACCATTACCATTAAATAAAAACAAAATGGCGAAACAAAGAGCTGCCTCGGAGTTGCTTGGAGGTGCGGCATCTAAACAATGCCCTTCCTGATCACCACTTGGAAGCTGATGGCCTTCGGTGATGGGGTTGGTGCCACCAAGACCTTGATGTCGGCTTGCCCTGGTGCACAGTCTTCTTTTTTTCATTAATTTCTGCAGTATTCGCGGTCTCTCGTCTAATTTCCACTTTGTCAAACACGACCTCACTTCTAGACATCATCTTTTGATATATTCTTAACTGAAACTCAGGTGTTTGAGTGCACTGACAGCAAACCTCTACTCTGTTTCCTCCCACTGTCTCTATCCTCAATTTCAGCCAAGGCGGTGCTGTGCATATGTGCGCATCTATGTTGTATATTCCCGTTCTCAATACTCTAACTGAAGTCTTCTGAATCCTCTACTTTATGGTTTAAACTTTCTAGCAATTCTACAATGAATTCATTTGTTCTGTCTACTTATCTCTACAGACTATAAAAAATTCTTCGACTATCTTAACTCCAAAATAGAACACATTTTTTCATCTTCTCCTTTCACTGAAATTATCATTTTAAGTGATTTCAACTATTAACAACCGTCAATTGCTTTCATCTAGTTCTCATGATCCAACTGATGAACTAGCCTATCACTTTATTATCCAGAACAACCTTGAGCAGATGGTACATCTCCCTACCCGTATTCGTGACCGTCTTGGTGATAAACTCAACAAACTTGATCTTTTCCTAACTTCTTATCCTTCTATTTACACTACTAAACTCTTTTTCTCCTCTGGGTTCATCCGATCACCTTCTTATCTCTGTATCTTGTTCTATCTCTTCAAGTCTTCCTCAAGAACGGCCCCTGCTTCGGCTAGGAGATGCTTCTGGTATTTCGGTGCCACTAACTGGTCTGACTTGCGGGTGTACTTTTCTGATTTCCCATGTAATAATTATTGTTTCCGTAAGAGGGTCCCTAGGAATGTGCAGATCGCATAACCTAGGAGATTCTCTCTGGCATGAAAGTGAATATTCCATATTCTTTCCCTTCTACTAAACCTAATAAACTTTTGTTTGACCTGCTTATTCTCGTGCTATCCGCAACAGATATGCTGCCTTTAGAGATTACCATCGTCTTCAAACTTCAAGAACTCGTGCAACTTATATTTCATCCCGGAATCTTCCAAAATCTATTCTCTGAGACACAAAAAAAAAACTCATTTCTTCGTCGTCAATGCAATAATCTTTCTGGTTCTTCTTCCTCACCGCCTTTCTGCCATTTTTGCAAAAAATGACAACTCTAACAGTGCTTCTTCTTCTTTCCCTCCTCTAGAATCTTCTGATGGTACAAACTGCCGTTTTGCTTTCCTCTAAATCTGACCACTTCTCTCAAACTTCTGCCTCTGATTTAACTTTAGACGATTTCCGAGCTATTCCTACTCCTTCAACTTCCTCCAACTCAGCTATAACAAAAATTGTAATTTCTTCTAAAGACGTCATTTCTTCTCTCTCTCAGCGTAACACTAAGAAGATGTACGATACTAAAGGTAATTCTCAAAATTTGTGCTTCCGAGCTTGCACCCTTCCTTGGTAAACTTTTTCGTCCATGTATTTCTACTTCAACCTTCCCTTCTTGCTAGAAACATGCGCTGATTCAACCTGTGCTAAAAAGGGAGACCTCTCTCAATCCTCTAACTACCATCCCATTTCTTTAACCTCTGTTCTTTTTAAAACTTTCGAATATATCCTTAATAGGAAGATTTGGAAACATGTCATTTTTTCCTAATTTTATCTCTGATCGCCTGAAAGGTTTACTTAAAAAACGGTCTACTGATGATCTTCTTTCCCTTCTTTCTGACTCTGGTCCTCCGCTCTTCGGCATTTAGGTGAATCTTTTGCTGTCGCGTTAGACATATAGAAAGCTTTCAATGGAGTCTAGCATAAAGCTTTGATTTCAAAACTTCACTCTTTCTGAATCTATCCTTCTCTCTCAGTGAACTTCTCTCTTATTTCATCTCCGATCGTTCTAAAGCAGCTGTTGTAGACGGCCACCGTTTTTCCTTTAAATCTATTAAGTTATGTTCCTCAAGGATCTGTTCTATAACCAACACTTTTCTACTTTTCATCTTCTATCCACTCCAATGCCGATGATTCCGCCCTTTATCACTCCTTTCACTTTGAAAGACGTTTCCCCAGCAGTAGTTATAGACGCATGGAGGATAGCCGTGGAGCAACTGACTTCGGATTTATTTCGTTTTTCAAATTGGGGTAAATAAAACATGGTCATTTCAATGTCTCAAAAACTTAGTTCCTCCATCTCTCTACTCGACACAACCTTCCACAAAACTCAAACTTCCATCTTTCCTTAATATTCTCGATGTTTATTTTTCTAGTGATCTTTCTTAGAGTGTTCGCATTACTTCTCTTTCTAAACAAGCTTCTAAGAGGTTAGGTGTCCTTAGGCCCCTTCAGAATTTCTTTACTCCGCCCTATTTAATTGCTCTTTCTAGGAGTTTTGTTCGTCCCTATATGGAGTATGCCACACACATCTGGTATGGTTCCACTCCTACACCTCTCCTTGAAAAGATGGAGTCTTGGGCTTTTCGTCTTATGAACTCTCTCGCTTTTACTAATTCTCTCCAGTCTCAACAAGTCGCTGTTGCTATTACAATGGACACTGCTGTTCTGAACTCTCTCTTCGCATTCCTCCCCCATTAAGAAGGGCTCGTGCGACACGTCATTCTACACAGTTTCATCCTTTCTCTGTCCAACTCTCTGACTCCAGACGCAAGAGCTATGTTCAATCTTACATGTACTCTACTGGTAAAGTCTAGAACAAACTCCCTTTATCTGTTTTCCCAACTTCCTTTGATGTGCACACTTTCAAGCACCGTGTATTGGAACATGTGGGCGTTTAACGACCAGGTTCCGGTATTGCCCAAACTCTGGTGGAAATTAGTTGGCCTCTGGCCTTGATCCACCAGAGAAGACTTAAACATATATATATATATATATATATATATATATATATATATATATATATATATATATATATATATATATATATATATATATATATATATATATATATATATATATATATATATATATATATTCATGTGAATGCATTACAATTGCAATCATTGTCATTGAATTATGATAATACATACATTGTTTTTAAAGCCGTGTTTTCTTTTTTCACATTTCAGGTATTGTTGGTTTTTCCGATTACTGCAGAAGAAACTCTGATATCGAAGGAGCTTCAAAAATTGTGAAAATGTTAAATGATCTTTACACAACTTTTGATTCTATTAAGCACGAAAACGTGTATAAGGTTGATAAATTTCTTGTGTTTATTATTCAATTCTTATGTGTTTATTATTCAATTTTCTCCTATTGTTTCTAAATTAGTACTAGTTATATTTACTACACTTAGTATTTTGATGCTATTTATAAAAACATTAATATGTAATGGCGTCATATGCAGGTGGAGACTGTGGGTGATAAATACATGGCAGTAAGTGGATTGCCGGAGCCTTGTTCCGAACATGCCAGATGCATTGGAAAGCTTGCTTTAGATATGATGGACGTGTCTAAAAATGTTATCGTCGATGGGGAATCAGTTGTAAGTTTGTATATATATATATATATATATATATATATATATATATATATATATATATATATATATATATATATATATATATATATATATATATATATATATATATATATATATATATAGTATATATATATATATATATATATATATATATATATATATATATATATATATATATATATATATATATATATATATATATATATATATATATATATATATATATATATATATATATATATATATATATATATATATATATATATATATATAGCGTGATTCATATATATGTTTACAAGCTTCGACAGATGGAAGGTGACATCATTTCAATGAACTTCTACCTACCGAATTCTTACAGGGCCGTAAGCTGCTCGTTTTCGTTATGTTGAGGAGACAATATGGAGAATGACTCAAACAACTCACCGTACACCATAGTTATAAACGTTGCAGGTTGCATAGGTGGAATGCCATGAGTACAGTGTTACAAAAATGGTTAGGTGACGTCATCACGGGCACATCTAGTATACCGATAGTCAGTTGTTGATGAGCGATAACGGCAATACTTTGGATGACGCATGTCTGACGTGAAAAACATGGCCGAACACACGTGGTATGGTTTCTCGCGAGTAACACGAACGGCATCATGCGTCAATCCTTGTGAATTTTATTTATGGGGTCATCTAAAGCAGCTGTCCTATGGAAAGGAAAATTACCGACAGACAACCATTTACTGCAGAGGGTCTAGGAAGGCTCAGCAATTATTAGGAGCACTATGGACCTCTGACAGTTGCAAGCCAATATAATCCACCTGTGCGAGTTATGTATCTATGCCGGGGGCTTACATTTTGAATACCTGTTGTGATGGCATCTCCACGATGTTACCTGCTCTGTAATAAACTATGTGTACTCTATGTGTTTCATTCCCAATTTGCCCCCTCGATATCGCCGTAAACGAGAGGCTTACGGCCCAATATGTAATCGGTAGAAATTCATTATGATTAGGTCCCTTCCATCTGTCGAAGTTTGTAAACAACGATTTGAATCACCGTTATATATATATATATATATATATATATATATATAATATATATATATATATATATATATATATATATATATATATATATATATATATATATATATATATATATATATATATATATATATATATATATATATATATATATATATATATATATATATATATATATATATATATATATATATATATATTTGCAATGAAATATCTGTATTGCTTCTCGAATTTTATGGCACTTTTTTTTACAATGCCGAATTCAATTTTTAAAAGTGTTGTATCTTCCAATGATCGACAGTTACCTTTCATTTGCTCAAATCAATCCATCAGATATTCAGACGGTTCATATCTCCCTCCTTTCGGCTTATTTGTGTTTTATATTATAATTTGTTTACAAGATGTGATTTCTGCTCTCCCTAAACTTAATACTAAGAAGTGCTGTATAGATCTGATTGTATTCCACTCGTGATCCTTACAACTTGCCGAATTTCGAGCTTACACCCTGTCTTGGATAAACTGTTTCTTCTCGGAATAATAACTTCGGCCTTTTCTCCTGTCCCCCCTTCAAAAAAAAACCTCAACCCTCAAAGTGTTGTTCTATATTTTTACCACTATCCTAAGCAATATTGAGAAGCATCTTAATTCTTCTAAAATTTGTTCATTATTAGGAATCTCTTTTGTGGTTTTTGCTTAAAAAAGATCTGAAATGTAGATCAGATTACTATACCCTTTAATTGGTACAGTTGCATTCAACTTATGGATAACATGCATTGTCGTTCGTTTGTAATGAACACGATATGTATACCCCAGTCTTACAAGACTAAAGCTTTCCTGTTTTGTGCTAATTTTCATGTACTTAGGGCAATAATTATGTTATTGAGGCTCTATTACGCGTAGTAATTAGCCAGTAAATACACAATGTATTCCTCTCTCACTCTCTCTCTCTCTCTCTCTCTCTCTCTCTCTCTCTCTCTCTCTCTCTCTCTCTCTCTCTCTCTCTCTCTCTCTCTCTCTCTCTCTATATATATATATATATATATATATATATATATATATATATATATATATATATATATATATATATATATATATATATATATATATATATATATATATATATATATATATATATATATATATATATATATTCAGAGAATAACAGTTGGTATTCATTCTGGTGAGGTTGTGACAGGAGTAATTGGTCAAAGGATGCCAAGGTATTGCCTTTTCGGAAATACCGTAAACCTCACATCAAGGACAGAAACGACAGGGGCTACAGGAAAAATCAATGTCTCTGATGACGCCTACATGTAAGAATACTTTGATTATAAGTATAAGTATAAGTATAATATAAGTATTTTATTATTAAAATGTTATGTATTTCACAAACTAAAATGTTTAAGAGGTAAAATAGAAGAATTGCTTAATATAACTCTTATTGTTATTGTAAATAAATATTTCCATGTTTATTTAATGTGCTTATTTTTTTTTTAAAAGATATTTTCCATGAAATTATTTTTGAATAAATAGCCTAGGTAACACTGATACCGAGCTAGAAAGCTTACCTTGTAGGAATCCTCTTGTTTAGTGGTCCTTTCTTGAGACCAAATCAGATAACAAATTTAATCCACCCTACGGCCCCCAGACAACTAAAAAGCGCTCAGAAATTATAGTAACCCAGATACCCCAATGAAAAAGACAACCCTGATATCTAATCTGCCTGTACTCTGTCCTTGTTACTGCTTAAAAAATAAATCTTCCTTTTTTATTAGTTGTTCTAACTTATAATAAATAATTAATATTAACTTATTCAAATATATTAAAAGGGAGAAGTTATGACCCTACCAACTTTATTTTATTCCTTATCAAATGAAAATGAAAAACGAAAAAAAATACAACATGTAAAAAAAACTAAACTTCTAAATCCTTCCAAACCTACTTTTATTTTTCTTTTTTCTTCTTCTTCTTCTTTTCTTCTTCTTCTTTTTAACAAAAATATCAATTATTAATATGTAAAGTCTGAAAAGCCAGAATGGATTTAGGGTCGAAACTTACCGCACACACACACTTACATTATCATGTGACATTAAATTTAAAAATGTAAGAAGTTTCTTAATAGTAAGTATATGAGCAGTGGCGGCGTTAAGGTCGTTGGGGCCCACCAGCAACATCTTCTATGATGCCGTATATATATATATATATATATATATATATATATATATATATATATATATATATATATATATATATATATATATATATATATATATATATATATATATATATATATATTATAACTGCTTTGTTTTATCTCTAAGGATTTCTTTTATACTTGCACAAGGGTCTCTGTCTTGGGGTCCATAAAGATACATGGTCCACGAGGGCATTATCACCGCCACTGTAAATAAGATTCCGTAAACATTTGTTTACTTATTCAATACTTATGCCTAACCTATTAACCTATACCAAGGAAACGTTTCTAGACTCCCAAACCTATATAGACTTGTCTCACTTCGATTTACCTTGAATTTTATTTCAGGTTCTGTTGGTCAAAGCGATGGAGTGGAATTTGGAGGATCTGAATACAGAGAGAGTGTAACAGAGGTTATTCTGTCAAACATAAAAAACTTGTATTTCAATTTTTTACATCCAACTAAAATTTATTTCCCTTGGTTTGACAATGCAATAATCTTTCTTATTTACTTTTTACTTACTTTCTCATAAAAATGACGTATTTGCACAAACTCTTAGCTCAAATACTACTTAAGACGGTTCCGATATTATTGTTGCCTCTCAATCTCCCTAGAGATATTATCACAACTTTTTCAAAAGATGTGATTTCCGCACTATGAACACCAATGTGTATTGTCCTAAATGAACCACTCCTTGCTGTTTTCAAAACTTGTACTTTCGAGCTTTCAACCTGACGTGGTAAATTCTTCCGTCTCTCTTTGGATTTCAGTTTCTATTTTCTTCCTGTTGATGCATGTACTCATTTAACCCACGCCGAAAAAATGGACATTCTTTAAACCCTATAACTAGACTAGTAAACCGTAATAAGTTCACTGTTTACTCTCTCTTCTCTAATATTTTATCCAAAAGCAGATAAAATTTCAGAGAAATGATTAAATGTGCTTATGTGCTCAATAACACACACTTTGTTTACACTTTCTAGAATTGACCCTCAGAATTTCTCAACATGTAATTTCAGTGGCGCTATTTTTTCAACTTGTAATACTGCTGACTACAAAAAATTCTTTGACTACATACTTTTATCTTAAATAAGTTTTTAAAGTTATTCCAATTTCAATCACCAACGTTCCTGATCATCTTAAAGCTGACGAAGGTACCAGAAGTTTTATCAACTTTTATTATGTCAACGTATTTTTAACAATTTCTATCCATGGATTTTCCACTTATGCCTGATTTTGTCTTTTATTTCCAAGTTTCCTGCTTAAACAATCCTTGTGGCAACACTCTATCGTAATTTTTTAATTTCTGTTGGAGTAATTCTTCTTCAGTGAGATAGGGTCTTTTGAGGGCGCAGAGCACATAATCAGGTAGATTAAGATCAAAAAATTGTTTTGTCCTGAAGGTACGTTTCCTGCACGGAAACGATATTTTCATTTTCTTTCATGTTATCCGGCTTTCTGGTAAAGTCAAAGTTTTCACCACAAACTCGACTTTAGAATGGTCCTTTTCCTCTTTTTCCTCCTCTAACTCATTTATGTATAATATTAAAAGTTGTTCTAAGAATGTAATTTCTTCTCATTATTTATACCTAATACAGATAAGCCATTAAAGTATTGGCTGTGAATCTAATTGTAGCATAGTAAAATGTGCGTTTTTTAATTATATAAAATCTCAATTATTTTTTCTATCTGTTCAATGTAATTTTGTATTTATTATGTCCAATCTTTTACCAATCTTGTATTATCTTTCAAAGCACATAACTCAAACTCTTCTCTTAGCTTTCCTTTTCCTTTGGATCTTTGTTTCTCTTTCTAAACAAGTTTCTAAATAGTTATGGGTTTGGAGGAGACATAGTGTATCTTCACACTATTCCAGTTGGTTGTTCTGTTTAGGAATGTATTTCGTTCTTGGAAGGAGTATGCCTTGCGCATACTATATATGATAGTTTCAATTACACAGCACTTCTTGATGGAATGGAATCTAAAACTTCTGTCTCGTTTAACTCACTTTTACTTTCTGAATCTTTCCGCACTCTTCGTTGGAAGCAACTGTTGCATAACCTTTCATATAACATTGCTATGGACACTCCTATTATTTTTTGCCTTAATCTTCCTCCTTGAAAGAAAACTGGTTTTGTTACTCTTTGTGCTCATTGTCCTTCGTTATCTTCCACCTTTAACTTTTCCCTTATAAACACGGTGCACCAGAAAATGGTTCCTGGTTGTATGAATGGGCTCTTTTGTTTTATCACACATACACACATATATTAGAGCTCAGGACTATTCCTAATTCCTGAGAGCTTCGAGAATGTTACTTTTTCAGACTCCTCGAGTTTAAATGAAAATCCAGAGCAACTCTGATACTTGGATTCAACTCTGATACTTTAGAAGTGGAACCAGCCCTACTGTTATTCCACATTCAATAAAATTAGCAAATATGTTGGCTTTGTTGTTGTAATGAAAACATCTTTCGTTTTATTCTCCATTACATAATATGCTTAGCCGTTGAAATTTTTTATGGGGAGTTTTTCCCTCTTCAGTTCTGTACCAAAAAAACGGAAAATAAAAAAAATCAAATTTGAGGCATTAAGATCACAAATTTCAAAAAAAATTAACAAAGTTGCCAAAGCACTTTTGAAGGATGCCGTTTTCTACTAATTTTAGAAAGTTTTCAGACATCATATATCCAGCAATAAAAAAACATTTTCTCCAAGAAATAAGATTGATTGGTCAATCGTATATATAATAAAATATAAGGCGATTATATTAATATAACAAAATTCACCACAATTCCCGCCCAACTCAAGATTATTTTTCTTTTATTTTCCTATAGAGAACATGAATGTTTGGTAAACCCTGTCATTAATCTGCTCTCTAAGAGAAACTACTTTGTTAATATTGTAGAATAACTATAGAAATATCTAACCTATTTTATGAACAAATTTTCAAACCCAGCTTCATTACACTGAATACTTTGCTTTTCTTGGGGATTATTTAGACACGATCATGTAATAAAATTTTTGACATATAAATTCGTCGTAAATTAGACCTTTCTCTTCTGATATATATAAGAAACTGTCAATCGAAGCAATTACATTTTTACATTTATCTAGTGTGGGTGATAAGGAATGGCATTTATTTGGCACAGCTTTCAGTATTTTTTTTTTAAAGTCTCCCTAAAATGTATTGCTAGAAAACGTTTCTCTTTCACTGAAAGAATATGGAGATCTCTATACTAAATCTCATAATTTACATGTTTAAGTTGAAAAGTTGGAAATATTACAAGAAAGGTTTTAGATGTCAGAAATTAGAACATATTTTTCCCACTGTTTGGGTGAAAACCTTTTCTGGCAATGAATGAAGAAAAAGACCACCAAGCTAGTTTATATCTGAAGATAGAATAACTTGAAATCTAAAATCTAGAAACATTTTTTTCATTTCGATCATTAACTTGTAATTATTGATGGATATTAAATACATCTCAGTATTTTATTATTATTGTTGCTTCTTTAAGTTCTTTTCATCAGAAATGATCACTAAAACTAATGAAGATTACCATATTTATTTATCATGTAGTAAATTAGTATCACTAATTAAAAATTTAGATACAAAATATCCTTATTAATCAATCTATCCTTCCAATATTTTCAATAATCGATATAAATTAATATATATTTCCAGACATTTCCAGAACACTCAGAATTATGACCCAGAATTTAAATTTGTGTACCGAGACCTGGTTTATATGAAAGGAAGAAAAGAACCCATGAAAGTCTGGTTCCTCCAAAGAGCTACGGAATGAAGGTTCTTTTAAAATATATATGTCTTCATATATTATTATTATTATTATTATTATTATTATTATTATTATTATTATTATTATTATTATTATTATTTTTTCAAAATATTTTCATATTTTTGATTTAAGCTGTCAATTAAAATGGACACTCTTTATCCCTTTATTATTGTTATTATTATTATTATTATTATTATTATTATTATTATTATTATTATTATTATTATTATTATTATTATTATTATTATCATCATTTTTATTAATAATATAGATTAAAGATTATTATTATATGGAAAATCTTTTCAATGTTCTTCCTTTGGAATGTCATATTCAAATTATTTTTAAATAACGAAATAACAAACCTTATATACTGTACAAAAAAAAAAAAATTATCAGAATTTTGATGAAAAACTATTGTATTTTTTATGAAAACTCAGAGGAACAAAATCTTCATTGAAGGGTGTTTGAAATTCGATGTTTTTATTGGTGTTAATTAAATATATTTTTTGTACTTCTTTTTTTTCCAAAACCTTTTAAAATGAATTCTAAGCTGTTATTTCAATTAATTTATTATTATTATTATTATTATTATTAAATTTTTTGTCGTATCAGTTATTAAAGAGGCAGTAAATACCACAAGAAATAGAGAGGCATGCAGAATTAATTAGACTTGCTGATGTTCATTGGTACTCTCGTCGCAATTCTTTCTTCTTCTCCTTTCTCTGAAATCATCATATTAGGTGATTTCGATGTTCATCAACACCAATGGCTTTTTTTCTAGTTTTCATGATACAGCTGGTGAACGTATCTTTCATTTCGTTATCGAAAACGACCTTGGGAAGTTTATGCAGCTCCCTACTCTTATACCCGATCGTCTTAGAGATGAACCCAATATTCTATACCTTTTTCTAACTCCTAATCCTTCTCCTTATACTGTTAATCTCTTTTCTCCTCTGGGTTTCCTCCAATCACCTTCTTATCTCTGTATTCTCTTATATCTCTTGAAGTCTTCCGCAAGAAATACCCCCTTCTATTGAAAGTAAACATTTGTGGCATCTCGGTGCTGCAAGCTGGTCGGGCTTGCGGTCATACTTCTTTGACTTTCCGAGTTGATTCTCTCTGGCATGGAGGCGTACATTCCATATTTTTTCCCTTCTACTAAACCTAACAAACCTTGGTTTAACTCTGCTTCTTCTTGTGCTATTAGCCGCAGAGATGCTGCCTTCAGGGATTACCGTCGTCTTCAAACTCCAGAAACTCACGCAACTTGTATTTCATCCTGGAATAATGCAAAATCTACCCTTTGTAACACTGAAAACTCTTTTCTCCGTAGAAAATGCATTAATCTTTCTGGTTCTTCTTTTTCATGCTCTTTCTGACATTTTGCAAAAAATGTCGACTCTCACTTTGCATTTTCCATTTTTCCCACCTCCAATATCCTCAGACGGAACAGCTGCTGTTTTGCCTTCTTCTAAAGCTGAACTCTTCTTTCAAATCATGGAAAAATTCGTAAACTACATTGGAAATCAATGTATCAAACAGCCTAATCTTCTAGATCACCTTAGAAGAAAGGGTTTAGATGCCAGAAGTTAAAACATACTAGTTCCAATGATAAGGTGAAATCATTTTCTGGCAGTGAATGAAGACGAAGAAGACCATCAAGCCAGTTTGAATTAGAGAAAATACAGTAGAATAACTCAAAATCTAAAATCTAGAAATATTTTTGTCATCCGATTGTAATGTTGATGAATATTAAATACATCTCGGTGTTTTATTACTATTATTATTATATATTTTTATTATTATTTATTATTATTATTATTATTATTATTATTATTATTATTATTATTATTATTATTATTATTATTATTATTTAAAAAAAAAAAAAAAAAAAAATTTTCAAATTAAAAAAAATATTCTGAAAATTTACATCTTTTAAATATAAGTAAGACAATTAAATTATTTTCAATTTGATTTTGAAAAATAGATATAAACTTTCTCACAGCTTTAGTTCCATTATAAACATATCTAATTTTTATAAAACAAAAAAGATTTATATAAAAGAAACATCATTATGGAATATGAAACACATTCGCATTGCTTGTAGCTTTTAATTTTATTGAAACATTTTAATAGGTTCCTCTGGTAGAGAATACAATCAACAAAAGAATTGCAGATATGAAAAATCCTCGTAACCGATTGATTTAATAACTAAAACTTTTCTATTTAAACAGTGCAAATTAATGGAACGACCGAAATAACTAAAGATATCTATGCAATTGCATTTGTACTGTACATTTTGCGTAAAACGTGAAAAGTAATGTGATGGAAGATATAATTTTTTTGTAAACCTATTAAGTGAATTGCAATAACAGCAAAAAATCTTTCAATCTAACCAATAATTTATTTTAGGAATATAACGGAGTGACGAACAAATATCCGAGAATGTGAACCAAGCTCAGTCAATAACTTGACAAAAAGGATATATTTTGCAAGCCATGGTTAATAATAAAGCTCCTAAAGTATCTATAAACATATGGTATTCTCTGTACTCTACTCTCTACTCTTTCTATATATTGAACTGAAGTTTTTCAATAGACTTTTCTCTTTAACTGGATTTTAATATTATTTCTTTAGCTGGAGAGCACAAAGTTTTATGAGTATCTCTTTGAAACAAGAAATGAAAGTCTTTTATACTTACCTACGTGAGTAAAAAAATAATTCTTTTGGTTAATATCTCATTAAGCAGAATACAAAGTTAATTCTAAAATTCACCTTCTCTACTTTAGATATAAACTTTTCTATTCTATTTGAGTTCTTCACAGCTGTCGGAATTGTTCCGAGAAACATCTCAGCTCTGTCTCCGTTTTTCTTGAAGTGTGTGTGTGTGTGTGTGTATGTATGTATGTATGTATGTATATGATGGTGGGCATAATATGCATTGCATTAATATGGGCCTTGTTTGTATGCTTGATATTGAACATTGCGGTCTCTAGGGAAGGACAGGCTTAGCAAGCCGTTGCCTGAAATTGAATATGCTCATGAAACTCTGGGATCAGGCTCGAAATCTCGTCGGTACAGGATATTAATTTGGTCCCGCTGCTGAGAGCCTGAGATTCCAGCATTTATATAAAGGGTGGTTAAATTGTATGGGCCGATGTTGAATGTGAACCACACCTAAACGTCAAGTTTTTTTACTGCATTTCATTTGACTTTTTTCAATTTCAGACTTACTCAATTTGAACCATGGAAAGATACACAATGGAGCAACGTGTTAAAGTTATTCAGGCTTATTATGAAAATGGGCGTTCAAATCAAAATGCATATCGTGCACTTCGTGATTTTTTTGGTCAATTTAATCGTCCAAATGTGCGTACAATCGGAAAAATCGTGAAAAAATTTGAGCAAACCGGGTCTGTAGGAGATTTGAAAAGACCAGTGCATGCTCGTACAGCTCGTACTGCAGAAAATATTGCTGCTGTTCGCGATAGTGTGGCTGAGGAGCCATCCACTTCAACTCGTCGTCGTGCCCAACAATTGCACCTCTCACGCTCGTCGTTGATGAACATTATGCATAAAGACTTGCATTTAAACGCTTACAAGGTGCAATTGACTCAAGAACTAAAGCCTCTTGACCATACAAAACGTCGTCAATGGTCAGAATGGTGGCAAGAAATGGCAACAGTGGATGATCAATTTTCGAGGAAAATCATCTTCAGTGATGAGGCACATTTTCACCTCAGTGGATTCGTCAATAAGCAGAATTGCCGCATTTGGGCGAATGCTAATCCAAGAGTGATTGTCGAAAAACCAATGCACCCACAAAGAGTGACTGTTTGGTGTGGTTTATGGGCTGGCGGCATCATCGGGCCGTATTTTTTCCAAAATGAGGCCGGTCAGGCAGTTACTGTGAATGGTGTTCGCTATCGTGAGATGATAACGAACTTTTTATGGCACGAATTGGAAGGTATGGATGTGGACGATATGTGGTTTCAACAGGACGGTGCCACTTGCCACACAGCTAACGAAACAATGGCTATTTTGCGCGACAAATTCAATGGCCGTGTTATCTCACGTGGTGGCGATGTCAATTGGCCGCCAAGATCATGTGATTTGACACCGTTGGACTTCTTTCTTTGGGGTTATTTGAAAGAAAAGGTGTACGTCGAAAACCCAACAACAGTTCAAGAGCTAAAGGATAAGATAATTCGTAACATTAACGGCATAGAACCCCAAAAATGCCTCAGCGTCATCAAAAATTTGAACCATCGGATGGAAGTGTGCCGCCGAGGTCGCGGCGGCCATTTGGCCGATATTTTGTTCCATACATAATTGAACCATACCATATTATCATAATAAAAAAGAAATGACAATAAATTCCTAAGTAATTTGTGTTTTATTCAAAATCAACATCGGCCCTTAAAATTTAACCACCCTATATATATATATATATATATATATATATATATATATATATATATATATATATATATATATATATATATATATATATATATATATATATATATATATATATATATATATATATATATATATATATATATATAAAAGCTTGCTTTTACAACTGTAAAAGAAATGTGATACTTTTTATTATTTGTCCAGCTTAGTTCTTCGATTTCAAACCTCATATTAAAATAAATTCATCTTCAAACAAATATTTCACAAATAAACTTACAAATCTCATATCAATACCATAAATATTCTTTTTAAAACTTGATGCCATAAAAGGAAAAGACATCCGCTATAAAAATTCTGTTTAAAAGAATTATTATTTTAAGAATCGGCAAATAATTTCTTTTCAGATAAGGATATGTTGAATTTATTCAGGATGAACAAAGGGGATAAATATTAAAAAATTATTCTGTCAAATACTATTATTATAATAATATTAATAATATAAATAACATTATTATTATTGTTATTATTATTATTATTATTATTATTATTATTATTATTATTATTATTATTATTATTATTATTATTATTATTATTATTATTATTATTATTATTATTATTGCTTTTATTACTATTAATTATTATTGTTATTATTATTAATTAAATATTATTACTATTATTACGTATCTTCTTTTTATTTTTATTATTATTATTATTATTCTTATTATATTATTATTATTATTATTATTATTATTATTATTATTATTATTATTATTATTATTATTATTATTATTATTATTATTATTATTATTATATATATATATATTTTTGAAATATTATCATTATTGTTATTATTATTATTATTATTATTATTATATTATTAATTATTATTATTATTCTAATCATTAAGTCTCAAATATCTGCAGAGTGATGAGAATTGCATTTAACTTAAGCAACAAAAAATGGCAACAATCGAATTAGTTCTCTGCCTCGAAATAGACTCCAATAAATAGATATATTTTGCCGATATTGAGCAGTACGGTTTTCCATTCTCTTCTAAGTATATATTTGTTGGTGTGAGCGAACGTTTTTATAAGGAATCAAAATATTAATTTATTTTTATCAAAAATGCACTAAACTAATAAATTTTTGGCTTTACAGTAGTTGTTTTATTAGTAAATTATAAAATTTTATTTATTTTTATCAAAAAAAGCCCTAAATTAATAAAAAAATTTCTTCACAGTAGCTGCTTTATTCGTAAATTTTAAAATTTTATTTGCTTTTTATCAAAAAAGCACTAAACTATTAAATTTTTTGGACTTCACAGTAGTTGTATATTTCTTAAATTTTAAAATTTTATTTGTTTTTATCAAAAAGAACTAAACTGATAAATTTGTTTTGCTTCACAGTAGCTGTTTTATTCGTAAATTTTGAAACTTTATTTGTTTTTATCGAAAAAAAGAACTAAACTATAATTTATTTTTGCTTCACAGTAGTGATTTTATTCGTAATTTATAAAATTTAATTTATTTATTTATATCAAAAGCACTAAACTAATATATTTTTTTGCTTCACACTAGTTGGTTTATTCTTGAATAAAATTTTTGTTTATTTATATCAAAAAGCACTAAACTAATAAATTTTTTTGCTTCACACTAGTTACTTTATTCTTGAATTACAAAATTTTATTTATTTCATATCAAAGAGCACTAAACTAATAATTTTTTTTTGCTTCACAGTAGTTGTTTTATTCGTAAATTATAAAATTTTATTTATTTATATCAAAAAGCAGTAAACTAAGAAATTTTTTTGCTTCACAGCAGTTAGTTATTTTATACATAAAGTTAAAAAAATTTATTTGCATGTAATTATTATACCAAAACAGATTTTTAAATAGGAAAATATTACTTTTCAAATATTCCGTCAACCCTCAGACAAACTTCCGCTCTTTATACATTCTATTCTTCGTGAAGAAATTCTTCTGAATATGAGTCTCTAATTTCTTTTTCTCTTTTCTTTTTACTTTCTTTTTTTCTTTTTAAATTATTCTCCGAAATTCCCCGACCAATATATATATAATATATATATATATATATATATATATATATATATATATATATATATATATATATATATATATATATATATATATATATATATATATATATATATATATATATATATATATATAGATAGATAGATAGATAGATAGATAGATAGATAGATAGATAGATAGATAGATAGATAGATAGATAGATAGATAGACAGAGAGATAGATAAAGAGACAGATAGATAGATAGATAGATAGATAGATAGATAGATAGATAGATAGAGAGAGAGAGAGAGAGAGAGAGAGAGAGAGAGAGAGAGAGAGAGAATTTTAATTAGTAATATAGATTAAAGGGTTTATTTGTAGGTCCGTAGTGGAGGCTCCTGTCTGTTTCATCGCTGATTTGAGTCGCCCGCATGCTACAAATCTCGCACAAATCGCATTAGATTCTCCACAGCGAAAGGAACAGCAAATATGTTGCGAATTTCTCGGCTACATTTCACACAATAAGAGAGAAAGGTCAAACAACTATTTTCTCCATTATTCAAATGAAAGAATATATATATATATATATATATATATATATATATATATATATATATATATATATATATATATATATATATATATATATATATATATATATATATATATATATATATATATATATATATATTTCAACGGTAATTTTTTAATCGCGTTTTTTTTTTGGATTTTAATATTTTTTATTTTTTATTTTTTATTCCACAAACTCTTTTTATATATTAATTTTTTCATTACTTTAATTAGTACTCAGGGTTTTGCTATGTATAAACTTGTCCTTTTATTGTCAGTACTTGCTCATGTCAAACACTAATAAAATGGCGTGTCAATTTCCAATATAAGCCCAAAGTAGCACCTAATATATGAATTTTAAATTTTGCAAGTCGATCAGTCTCCTTTCTATAAACGGAATGTGAATTTTATATTTTGCAACTTTGCTTTCCTTCATAATTAAGCAATCTGTTTGTGTATATGTATGTGTGTGTGGGGTGTGTGTGTGCTCGCTTTCAAATCCAGGTCGGAGACTTGAAACTTTGAAAAGTTATCTCTGTTTTTGGGAGAACAATTGGTATTTTCCTTGAGAAGCGATTGAGTATAATAAGAGAGAGAGAGAGAGAGAGAGAGAGAGAGAGAGAGAGAGAGAGAGAGAGAGAGAGAGAGAGAGAGAGAGAGAGAGAGAGAGACAGGGATTTTTTCATTGGAAACAAACTAAATTTACCAAATATAAAATTCATTCCGAATACATAGAATAATAGCTCAGGGAGGCCGAACAACGGTGCCAAATTTAAAATTCATATACTGAAGAGATATTCGGTATAAGAAATTAATATCCCTTCTGTGAGACGAGAGCGAAGGAATGCTGAAATATGTGTCACAAGAAAGAGCAAACAATTTTTAAAGAACTATTTTTTCTGCTGACAAATAAAATTAATTTTATTCATACAGCGAAATAAATAAATAATTAGGAATATAGTGGGAAGTCTTTTGTAAATTATTCAATTTTGGAACTAAACTTATGCAACAAACTCTTCTGTATATAAATATATATATATATACTATATATATAGTAATATATATATATATATATATATATATATATATATATATATATATATATATATATATATATATATATATATATATATATATATATATATATATATATATATATATATATATATATATATATATATATATATATATATATATATATATATATCATGATAGAATTACTTTCCTTAATATTTTTCACTAGTTTACACTTATTGTTTTCCATTATAGAGAACGAAAATTAATTAAAGAAACTCCTCCAAATTTTAAGTTTTATGATTTTGCCATCAATTTACCAAAAAACATTAGGCCATTCCCGAAAAAAAGTTTATTATTTTATCAGAAATAACAAAGAACAAGTATTCATTAATAACGGTCTTTTAAAATTATAAAGAGAAAATACGGTTAACATGGCAATTAAAAAAAAAAAAACTTTTTTTTTGGGTACGGATTTTTTAATAGAAAACATTTTTAAAAAAACCTTTATGACTTCTCTTTTTTCTATTATATATATATATATATATATATATATATATATATATATATATATATATATATATATATATATATATATATATATATATATATATATATATATATATATATATATATATATATATATATATATATATATATATATATATATATATATATATATATATATTATCATCCTGCCGAAGTCTTTAAAATAAAACTCTTGATTTACATGTTATCACAAATCTTTCTTGCTTAAAATAAACATTTTCAGTCTCTGATGGAACTTATATGTCAATTTTATAACTTTTCGTTCGTAAGATTTGCAGTTTGATATTCTGAAGGCTTCTGGTGTGATGTGGCATACATTTAAATTTTTTTTAAACATTTTTCTTTTTCAATTCTTATTCGATTTCCTCACTGATCACTTTTTTTTTTTTTTGTTTTAAAGATCGTCACCGCTCACGGGCAGAGCCCTTTTAAAGGAGGGGGCACACACAAAGGTAGAAAACTCGCTTAAACACACACCTAACGCACATCCCTCAGGTGGGCACAGACTGAAGCCTTGAAAGAGTGGAACATTAAATACAGGAGGAAAAAGAGATGAAGGTAGAACAGAGGTGGCTGGAAAGAAGGAGGCACCACGACGGACCAGATGATGGAAAACTCCATCCATTTTATCTATATAGGAGGCTTTCGAGTCTTTTCCAAATTACAATACATTCTAATTTCTTTACTAATTGTGTTTTAACAGCATAGTTTAGGTATTATTATTATTAGGCATCGATATTAGGTTTTTATTTTTCTACCTACTGTAAATACGCCATCTTTGGCGTTAAAAATAGTTTCCGAACGAATTTCTAATTCTAAGAAGCGTCGCCATTTTTAATGCATCAAAAGTAAAAAACAATGAAAACTAATAAAGATTTTCCTCCTATATATAAAAACATTAAAGCACATCTGCTGCTGACTTTCTAATAATAACCCTTTTAAAATTATTATATTTTCAGAATAATTTAAATTTCCAATTAATATTGATTACCCTTTCAAA
>SEYY01024096.1:12500-35000 GCA_009176605.1 Armadillidium nasatum | reverse complement strand
TATCTTTATAAAGTAAAATTTTATAAATTTTATGAGTTTTAAAATCCTTCTAATTTTCTTCATAATATTTTTGCAATTTCATATTTTAAATTTTCTGTAAATTATTTTCTGCAAAGCTTTAAAGAGATGGTGGTGTGTCTCTGATCTATCCAAAGATCTAAAAGTTAGATTGGGAATGATGACTTGAGGCATACATTGGAGGATACTGATTAAATTTAAGCAAAATATTCTAAAAATTACGTGCTAAAGATCCGTCGGTATATCTTTGTTTATACTTTAATGTTAAAAGTTTGCCTAAATATAGAAAATTTAGGTCAGTGAAGAAGGACGAAGGATAGAAAATCTTTCAATGTAAATGTTAAAGAGATGACGTATCTTTTTGGTCATGCCTTAATTATGTAAATTAGAAAGAACATTGAAAATTATTGCGTATGATTGAAGGATTATAGTAAAATATATTCAAAGTCTTTGGTTAGTGATATAGAAAGGTTTGAGTATTGTGGTAGAATATGTTTAAAGTATAAATAAAATAAAAGTGAAATAGAAATGTTTGAGTATTGTGGTAGGGTATGTTTAAAGTATAAATAATTAATAAAAGTGATTTAGAAATGTTTGAGTATTGTGGTAGAGTATGTTTAAAGTACAAATAAATATATCTTGATATAAGTTGGAAAATATTTCGCAAGTACAAAGTGTATGAAAATGTATCGTCGATATATGCGAATGAATGTATGTATATTGTATATGCGTGTGTGAGTGTGTATTTGTGTGAACGTATACATGATTGCACAAAGTGAAGATTTGTTTGTGAGTGTATGTGTGTGTGATTGTACAAGTTATATACGTTATCCAGAGAAATAATCGCTATCGTTATGAATTTTAGGATAAGGCTAAGCCGTGTTATTACTATGACAAATGATTGATAAGAAAGTATGACATTAAAAAGAAGAGATTAGACTAATAAGTCTTAAATGCGCCATGACTTCTTTTAAAATGCTAGTGGAGTTCATAGTTCCTATAAGAACATTGGAAATATAAAATTTGTAAATATGAAGAATAGAAAAAATATACAAAGTTCGTAAGTTCCTCATGATATAAACGATCGTGATTCGAAAAAAGGTTATAATGTTATAAGAGTGAATCATTAAAAACAAATAAGTATCAGAAGCAATGGCTGGTTTGTTAATGATACAATATTTTAGAAAGAAAATGATATAATAGTTTATAAGAGGTTTGTGTGGGTCTGTATTTAGTATTTTAGCGTTAAAATTTTCAAAGAAATATAGTATGCAAAATGAGATATTAAAATTAAATTAAAAATTTAATTAAAACTTGTAAAATTAAAAGTAAAATTTAAAATTTTTTATTAATAATTATCAATATTTAAAATAAAATTAAGAAATTATGAAATAAGATAAAACTTATGTAATAAAATTATAAAGTTATATACTAATATTTACAAAAGAACTAAAATTTGACAAATTATATAAGAAAATTTTTTGTTTATGAATAAATATAGTGGATAGTTTGTTTGTTCAAGTTATATCTCTGTTACTGAAGCATATCAAAACTTAACCTTGAAAATAAATCAGAGGATTTTGAAGACTCGTAAATAAAAAAATAATTATATGCTATGCATTAAATAAATTATTTAATGCATAAGAACTAATGTAATGTAGGTCAGATGTAGGCCTTGTGATTAAGTCATTCTCTAACTTAACATTCATGAATATATACTGTAAATACATATTTATAATGTAATATAAATAACTTAATTATCGTATACAACTTAGAGCATCTTTGAAAGAAGAAACTGTAACCACGAACTTTGAAACAGTATTAAGAGATTTACCGAGAAAACCTTTATGGTTATTTATGGTTAGTGTGGAATGTTTTAAGAAGAAAATAACCATGGTGTATTATTATTAAGTTCTTACTAAAATTCGTGCCAGATTATAATCTAACAGAGAACGGAAAGAGTAAGTTATTAATTGAAGTCTTAATTAGATTATCAAAAATATTATAAATAATGAACCGATTTCAAAAACAATTTCTTTGAAATTGGCTCATTTACAAATTATTTTATTTCTTCAATTGTTGAATCCTTTAAAACAGGTGGCTGGATGAATGTTACCTTTTCTCAGTCTTTTGAATAAAATATCTGCATTAAAGTTTAGTGTTTTAGACAGTTTAAAACCTCTTGCATTGGAATTTCTTACTCTAGCTTGAATAATTCGTTGAACAACTAAATTCTTGTCTCTTTTCTTGTTTAAGCTAACAGTGTAAGTAATACATTCTCAGGATGAGCAAAGTACGAGTTATTTCTTAGCACACACTCCATAATCATAGCAAGTTTTTAGCCATATCTTTCAGTAGGCACATCAGGTACAAAAAATTACGTGCACAATTAGTTTCCTTTGGATGTGACTTTATCCAAAACCACCCTAGTGCGCAAACCTTTTGAAGATTTTGAAGAGCTTTGCTAGGATGTTTTGTGGAAACGCATAACCTTAAAATCCTCTTTGCTTTTGTTAGCCATCTGACATAATGAAGGGTGCCTGAAGTTTCTTGGCTAATAATGGTGATATATTCCAAGATCTTATATAAATACACATTTGTCCTGATTTTTTTTCATCAACTACCACGAATAGGGGTGGGAATGAAAGTTCATATGCATGTTAGAGGAAAATCAACCACTGTATCGGTCTTTCCAAATATATTTCAATCAGTTTCAAAACTCCACACACTCCTACAGTGTTAAATGGAGCCCCATCGCAAAGAATAGCTTTAAGGGAAATCTCTCTTTCAGAATCAATTAAGAAAGTTACTATTTCATCAGTAATACATCGGGCCTTGGCAGAATCTGTTATAACATGAGTCATGCAAATATCATCTGGTTCTTTTATAGTAACATAATGCTTTTCCAATTCAGTTCCATTTTTCCTTTTAGTTTGGTCATTTCTGCCGTCAAATCCAATGCATTCAGTTTGTGTGTTTTCTAATTTCATTCTGATACCATTCTTTTTCCCAACACGTTTCCTCTTTCTTCCAACTTTTTCCTTATCCAACATATTACTTTCATTTAATATCCCCATGTCCTTTAACACTATACTGACTGTAGCAGCAGTGGCCTTATATCTTACACTAAACCTGTCAGCTGTTATCGCTAAATGTTCATACAGAAATCTATTCTGGGAATTTTCCCTAACTTCAAATTCTGGAAGAAATTCTTCATCGTATCCTTTTTCCTCTATTTCCAATGTCTCTTCTTCCATAACATTTGTGCATGTGTATGTGTGAGATTGTGTGTGAATATGCTGTATGCTTTACATAGCAAAACAGTGGATCGGGAGTAAATTACATTTGAGACACTTTGAGATTGATTTTAGGATCATGAATAGCGTAAAAATGGGGTAATGTGTGCGAGGGGTAGGGCATGGTCGCACAACTTTGAAATTTTGCAAACAGCATCAGACCATGATACTAACGCTTGTGCATCGCGTACTTTTGACAATTTTTAAAAAAAATGTGTTTTGACCTACCCTATATATATATATATATATATATATATATATATATATATATATATATATATATATATATATATATATATATATATATATATATATATATATATATATATATATATAATATATATATATATATATATATATATATATATATATATATATATATATATATATATATATATATATATATATATATATATATATATATATATATATATATATATATATATATATATATATATATATATATATATATATATATATATATATATATATATATATATATATATATATATATATATATATATATATATATATATATATATATATATATATATATATATATATATATATATATATATATATATATATATATATATATATATATATATATATATATATATATATATATATATATATATATATATATATATATATATATATATATATATATATATATATATATATATATATATATATATATATATATATATATATATATATATATATATATTATATATATATATATATATATATATATACTGTATATTTTCTTTTTTTCTGCGATTTTTTACCCTTAGGCAACTCTTTAACATTTTAAATTAAATTGAAATTATTACGAAATCTGAAATACAAAATTAACAGACTTTTAAATTAGTACTTGGAAACTCTTCTGGACGAAATTTGATTAGATGACAAACAAATAGCAAAATGTTCTTCATTCACCATAGACAATTAAATTTTCTTTTCTAATTGTTCTTTTTTAAAACTTTTTTTATCATATTTTTTATATTTTAATCTTCAAAATGGTTATTTTATATTATCAAAAGAAACTATTACCATTATATATATATATATATATATATATATATATATATATATATATATATATATATATATATATATATATATATATATATATTATATATATATATATATATATATATATATATATATATGCTGGTGGACAAAAACCAGAGACCTTCCAATTTCCACCAGATTTGGGGAATATTAATTTCAAAGTCCAATTAAAGGTCGACATGACCCGATATACGACGTTTGAAGGTGCACTAGTTAAATGAAGTTTGAAAAATAGGTAAAGGAAGTGTGTTCCAGACTTTACCAGTAGAGTACATTAAAGATGAAGCATATGTTATTACAGGTAACGCGCACTACAAAAAAAAAAAAAAAAAAAAAATTAAAAACAAAAAATTATTCAATTTACACATAATCTTTCTAGCTATTTCCATTCTATCTTTCGCTTTTGAATTTCATTTGAATTTTGCTCTTTAAAGATAAAAGTTATCCAAGGTTAGATCATGATGGCACTGTTGACCATGCATGATGTTTAAGGTTTGTATTTAATCTTAAGTTCTACTAACTCGGCCTTTTTTCGAATTTCTTGTACCTTCTCAGGATCTGATATAAAACGTACAATATTTTAACTCTGCAAATCTTGAATTATGTAAGTTCCTTCCATTTATGTTTGCATCTACAACTTCTCTATTTTGTATCTTGAAAATTTCCTTTAATTCTGTAAAAGTTATTCCGATAAAACTGTAACATATTATGTGTTTCCTGTTTTGTTTTTCTAATTGTTTCTCCCCGTAAATAATGTAATTAATGGTGTACCATTTTCATGTACGTATTGTAATGCTTTCTTTGTATGGTTCCGCAATATCTTAATTATTCAAAGAATTTAAAAAGAAGAGAGCTGAAGCCCAGAGTATAATTTTCTTTATAAAAAAAATCACATAATAATTTTATTTATATTCATTACATTTTTCGTTAATTGTTGGACTATTTGATTGTTCTTTGTTGTGTTTTTAACCATTTTTATATCCTTCTTCATATGTTCTGTTAAAACAGGCCAGAAACTTTTTATTATAAATTAACATCAATCAAGATTTCAAGAAGAGATATTTTATTATTCACCATTTTCTCCAATATAAATTTTATTAATGGAATTCTATTATTTAAATTTTCAAGTACTTTTTGAGGGTCCAAATTGGCAGGGAAGATCTTGACATCTTGATTGATGTTAATAAGAAACTCCCGGGATGTTTTCCAGTATTTCGTAAACCCATGTCATCAAATTCATGCATACATTGGTACTTTATTCTTTCCATACAAAAATGGATACCATTATATCACAATATATTAGAGCCTTAAAAATATGTTCCACTTCTTTCATTGAAGATTGAGTTAATATTTATGAAGAACACTTTTAAATCTCTATACTACTCATATAGTGTACTAAAGAAAGCCTTTTGTAAAGCAGAGGGAAAAATATGTCACAGATTATAATGTAAAGAAAACCCCATTTTGTAATGAAATAATTGTTAATCCAATCATAACTAATTTCCCCTCTTCCCCACCTCAAAAAATAAACTTTTCCCAAATAGTTTCTTTTATACAGTTGGTCTCTAATACTATAAAGAAAAAATTTATATCAAAATCTCGTATAAATGATAGGATAAACAACGTGAGTATTTTAAGCATATGCTGCACGAATTGTGACGAAAAATATTTTGGTGAAATAAATGATTTTAAAAGACGTATGTATCAGCATGATTATAATTTTAAGAAGTGGGGACCGTAACTCTGCATTGCATCAACATAGAGAGGAAAGTGTTCATATAATTAATATGATTTCTATAAAATTATTAATTTCATGCTACAATAGTAGCAATAGAAAGTTTTTGGAATCTTTTATTATTAAAAATACAAATAATTTTAACACAAATCCTTCTAAAATAAAAATAGATGATACTTTAAACAATTTATTAAGGAAATGAAAATTATTACAAAAAAAAAAATTATTAAAAAAAATATGATCTATCAAACCAACTAAAATCTAGTCTTTGAAGTTGCTAAATTCTTCCAGTTTTCATTGGTTGCTTTTCTAATTCCCTTCAATAAGGATTCCCGGGTATGAGATCGAAAGATTGGCTCCTTTTTAACTTTTTGTTCTGGATTTAAATATTTGTTTCCCAGTTTTACTGATATGTTTTAACTGTTTTAGGAAAGATATTTTTGGCTAAAAGGTGTAGAAAATAAGAGCGTATTCAGAAGTATATATAATGCTCTGATATTTTGATTATTAGACGCTTTGATATATATATATATATATATATATATATATATATATATATATATATATATATATATATATATATATATATATATATATATATATATATATATATATATATATATATATATATATATATATATATATATATATATATATATATATATATATATATATATATATATATATATATATATATATATATATATATATATATATATATATATATATATATATATATATATATATATATATATATATATATATATATATATATATATATATATAAAATGAAATGGTTAGTTCGTTTTCACATATTCAAAATGTATTTAAAAAAATCCCTTAATTTTATAACCTAAAAGCCTTAACATAATGAACAACTTATAATAATAAATAATTTTATAAATAATTAAATTTTAAATTTTAAAATAAACTCTCTGTATCTTGAGCTTCTAACTGGATTGTGAAGATCCTTCAATTTGACTTGCTTGGTCGTTCCAAGAATGACCTTTCCTCACCGATGAACTTGAATTTCCACAATAGCCGCTGTCACACGCACAAGAGTCACAAATGGCTAATCTTGTGCAGTGTCCAGCAGCTGCAGTGAAATTCGATTCAGAGGAAGCAGCTGTAGTTGAAATCCGATTCAGAGGAAGCAACTGCAGTTAAATTCGATTCAGAGGAAGCAGCTGTAGTTGAAATCCGATTAAGATTAAGTAGTTGCAGTGAAATTCGATTCAGAGGAAGCAGTGGCAGTTGAAATCCGATTCAGAGGAAGCAACTGCAGTTAAATTCGATTCAGAGGAAGCTGCTGCAGTGAATTTGATTCAGAGGGAGCAGCTGCAGTTGACATCCTATTCAGAGGAAGAAGTTGCAGTGAAATCCGATTCAGAGGAAGAAGTTGCAGTGAAATTCGATTCAGAGGAAGCAGCTTCAGTTGAAAACCGATTAAGATTAAGTAGTTGCTGTGAAATTTGATTCAGAAAAAGCATCTACAGTGAAATTCGATTCAGAGGAAGATGATCAGTTTGCTTTCTCTCTTGGCTTGAAGTTTTAAACGTCACATCTGAAAATTAATCAGAAATTTATTACTCAATGATAATGATAATTCATTTATTACTATTACAATTATCACTAATTTTTATTTTTTTTTATTAGTAGAAACATGAAAAAGAAATAAAAAGAACAAGAACAAAAAGAAATAAAAAGATGAAAAAAATTGCAAAAAAAACGAAAATAAAAAAAAAGTAATAAAATCAGAATTAATAAATGGAAAATAGTTTATCATTCTGGTCGTTTAAAAAATTTTGAAATAATAATAATAATAATAATAATAATAATAATAATAATAATAATAATAATAATAATAATAATAATAATAATAATAATAATAATAAATTATAATTTAAAATAATTATAAAATAATAATAATTAATAATAATAATAATAATAATAATAATAATAATAATAATAATAATAATAATAATAATAATAATAATAATAATTAATAATAATAATAATAATAATAATAATAATAATAATAATAATAATAATAATAATAATAATAATAATAATAATAATAATAATAATAATAATAATAATATAATAATATATAATAATAATAATAATAATAATAATAATAATAATAATAATAATAATAATAATAATAATAATAATAATAATAATAATAATAATAATAATAATAATAATAATAATAATAATAATAATAAAAATAATATGAATATAATATGAAAATATGAAATGCTATCAAATTTGTAATATTTTATGCTATCTTTTGGCTTATCTACTTCATTCTCTGAAATAAGAAATAAGCTAAGAATATTCTTAAATAAGCTGAAGTTTTCACTTTGGCTACTTCAGATGAATTAAAGCAGAAATTTATTCTTAGTTTTAGATGAAAAACTTATCAAAATAATTCCTATTAATTCTATTCTTTAGTAAAAGTCTCAATTTGTTCATTTTTCAGTGTTCCATTCTTAGGTTAAAGCTTCAGTTTGTTCCTTTTTCAGTGTTCCATTCTTAGGTTAAAGCTTCAGTTTGTTCCTTTTTCAGTGTTCCATTCTTGGTTAAAGCTTCAGTTTGTTCCTTTTTCAGTGTTCCATTCTTAGGTTAAAGCTTCAGTTTGTTCCTTTTTCAGTGTTCCATTCTTAGGTTAAAGCTTCAGTTTGTTCCTTTTTCAGTGTTCCATTCTTAGGTTAAAGCTTCAGTTTGTTCCTTTTTCAGTGTTCCATTCTTAGGTTAAAACTTCAGGTTGTTCCTTTTTCAGTGTTCCATTCTTAGGCTAAAGCTTCAGTTTGTTCCTTTTTCAGTGTTCCATTCTTAGGTTAAAGCTTCAGTTTGTTCCTTTTTCAGAGTTCCATTCTTAGGTTAAAGCTTCAGTTTGTTCCTTTTTCAGAGTTCCATTCTTAGGTTAAAGCTTCAGTTTGTTCCTTATTCAGTGTTCCATTCTTAGGTTAAAGCTTCAGTTTGTTCCTTTTTCAGAGTTCCATTCTTAGGTTAAAGCTTCAGTTTGTTCCTTATTCAGTCTTTTATTCTTAGGTTAAAGCTTCAGTTTGTTCCTTTTTCAGTGTTCCATTCTTAGGTTAAAGCTTCAGTTTGTTCCTTTTTCAGAGTTCCATTCTTAGGTTAAAGCTTCAGTTTGTTCCTTTTTCAGTGTTCCATTCTTAGGTTAAAGCTTCAGTTTGTTCCTTATTCAGTCTTTTATTCTTAGGTTAAAGCTCCAGTTTGTTCCTTTTTCAGTATTCCATTCTTAGGTTAAAGCTTCAGTTTGTTCTTTATTCAGTGTTCCATTCTTAGGTTAAAGCTTCAGTTTGTTCCTTATTCAGTCTTTTATTCTTAGGTTAAAGCTTCAGTTTGTTCCTTTTTCAGTGTTCCATTCTTAAGTTAAAGCTTCAGTTTGTTCTTTATTCAGTGTTCTATTCTATTCTTAGGTTAAAACCTCGATTTGTTTCTTATTCAGTGTTCTATTCTTAGATTAAAGCCTCATTTTGTTTTTATTCAGTATTCTATTCTTAGGTTAAAGCCTCACCTTGCCCTTTATTTAGTTCATTTAACATTATTTTTCATATATTATACAAAAAACTTCAAGGACAATGAAAATATTATACTATGTCTAAAATGAACGAAAAACTAATTCTTTCTTTTATATATCTATTATTATATATATATATATATATATATATATATATATATATATATATATATATATATATATATATATATATATATATATATATATATATATATATATATATATATATATATATATATATATATATATATATATATATATATATATATATATATATATATATATATATATATATATATATATATATATATATATATATATATATATATATATATATATATATATATATATATATATATATATATAAATTTGATACAGTAAGATACAGTAAGAGATACAGTAAGATACAGTAAGATACAGTAAGATATACAGTAATGAAAAAGAGTACAATCACATTATACTTATAAAAAAGGTTGAAAAAAAGCAACTCTTCTGAGAGTTAAAACACCAAATACCTATTTAAAAACTGGACAAGAGAAAAGTGCAAACCTTTGTTAATATCTAGAACATGAATTTAGGTTTCTTTATGGCCAAGTTAAATGAACCAAACGCCTAAATAAAGTTATAGTAGATCGTGCTCTGTGTTATTCATCCGGAAAGCTCAAACTAAAATAAAAAAGACATATGCAGACAGGAGAACTCTTAAAAATTAAAGAAGGAACATCGTTAAGCATGGAAATCCTAATGGCAGAATACTCTGAGCCGAATAAAATAATAGAGAAGAACCTTAGAGAAGATACAAGAACATTTAAAAATAATTCGTCAAGTTCACAATTGAAGCACTCAGAATACTCAAAGTTACAGGTACCGATGATTAGGTTAAGCCTCAATTTGTTATAAAGTCTCATTAAATCTAATTATATATATTAGGGATGGAGTGAAGTATCGGTATCGGTATCGGAATCGGCAAGTATCGGCATATTTTCCGATACTGTATCGGTATCGACCTTTTCAGTATCGGTATCGGTATCGGCAAAATTTTTGGATAAGAGTAAAGTATCGGTATCGGTATCGGAATCGGTAGTAGTATCGGCAAGTATAGACATATTTTTAGGTATCGGGTATCGGTATCGGGGAATTTTTAGGTATCGGTATCGGTATCGGTATCGGTAAAAATTTTGGTATCGCTCCATCCCTAATATATATAATAATATCCAACAGACTATGAATTTACTGAAAAATGGGGATAATGAAAACATTATATTAACTTATCTATACTTAATAATTGTTAATTTCTAATGAATGGGTAGACACCTAAGTTATATTTCTGTATATAAAAAAAGAGATGTAAAAAACTATACATAATTTAATTTACTTCTGGTCTTGTACAAACAATTTACAAAAATAATAACTAACAGAATTTCTGAACTTTAATCTACCACAAGAACAAACAGGATTTAGAAATGATTTATCAGCATGAGTATCATTTTAGATTAGTCCAACAGCTGATGAAAAGATGCCATATACATGATAGACACTTTACATTCATTTCGTAGGCTTTGAAATATCATTTGACATTGTGAGGTTGAGATTGGTTAAATATGGTTTGAATAGATTGGATATTGCGAAACCATATAGGCTCTACAGAAACCATAAAATACATATGTAAAAATGCTTTTTATATAATTTATTTACAATATACCAATACTATATATATACCGCAGTTATACAAGAAATATTCAGGACAATACATTGGTAAAATATGGAAGTTACTAATATGAAGAAGAAATATGAGGTTTACTGTTGCTACAGCATTTTTCACATTAAATCTTGTTAATTAAATTATAAAGAATGGTTACAAAACTATTCAGAACTAGCAGAACATATTTTAAAAATTAACCTAGGCAACACCAAAATTATGTTCCAGAAACAAAAATTTCCCTCACAAACAAAGGTCAACATCTCTATCCTAAAACACATTGACGAAAATACTTACATTTTATATCATATCTTCAAAAGACAAACAGACAGATGAACCATAAGTCTAATGAAAATACTTGTTGCTTGAAACAATAAAAGTTAATTAAATAATAAATATTATTTTCCGTAGTAAATTTCCAATGTGTTTAAACAGAAAAGATTTTGAGCAGTGTGTCCTATCTACAAATATATAGAGTTAAACATCAGAAATGAAGATGACAACTCATGTGGCTAGAACACATCTCGTAAAATTTTGGATGGAAAGATAGATATTTTATGTCAGAACAAATAGAGAAGTAAGTTAGCAAACGAAACCCCAACTGACACTATTGGAAGTTTTTCTCACAGAACTATATCCTGCAATGGACAAATATCAGCTGGTGATATATATATATATATATATATATATATATATATATATATATATATATATATATATATATATATATATATATATATATATATATATATATATATATATATATATATATATATTATATAAAAAAAAAAAAAAAAAAAAAAAAAAAAAAAAAAAAAAAAAAAAAAAAAAAAAAAAAATAATAATAAATAATAATAATAATAATAATAATAATAATAATAATAATAATAATAATAATAATAATAATAATAATAATAATAATAATAATAATAATAATAATAATAATAATAATAATATAACAAAAATCATAATAATAGTAATAATAATAATAATAATAATAATAATAATAATAATAATAATAATAATAATAATAATAATATAACAAAAATGATGATAGTAATAATAATAATAATAATATAACAAAAATAATAATAATAATAATAATAATAATAATAATAATAATAATAATAATAATAATAATAATAATAATAATAATAATAAATAGGAAAAAATTTATAAATTTGTGATCCAATTTCAATGATGAAAATTGCCCTTTATTTAACTAGAAGGAAAAAGTTACAAAAAAAAAAAAAAAAAAAAAAAAAAAAAACATTTAAAAAATAAAGTTGTTTAACCCTTTCATGGAGAATAATTAAAGGTCTTCTTCAAGAAATGATTTCCTCTTCATCTTTATTCTAAGGTCCTTTGTATCTTCGTATCTATCTTCGGATCATTGTAACTTCGTTCCTTCGAATCTTTGTATTTTCGAATCTTCGAATCTTCATATCTTTTGATCTTCTAATCTTCGTTTCTTTGTTTCTTCGTATCTTCGGATCTTCGTATACTTCGTATCTTGTTCTTCATATTTTTCTTCGTATCTTCGTATCTCTTCGGATGATCGTAACTTCGTATCCTTGTATCTTCTTATCTTCGTATCTTCGTATCTTCGTATCTTCGGATCTTCGGATCTTCATATCTTTTGATCTTCGTATCTTCACATCATCGTATTTTCGTTTCTTCGTATCTTCGGACATTCGAATTATCGTAACTTCGTATCCTTGTATCTTCGTAACTTCGGATCTTCGAGTCTTCGGATTTTCGGATCTTCGGATGATCGTAACTTCGTATCCTTGTATCTTCTTATCTTCGGATTTTCGTATCTTCGGATCTTCGTAATTCGTAACTTCGTATCTTCGTATCTTCGGATCTTCGAATCTTCGTATCTTTGTAACTTTAGATTTTCGAATCTTCGTATCCTGGTATCTTAGGGTCTAGGTTTTTTTTAATGTTTTTATTTCACCTCTGGTGGGCAAAGGTCAGAGGCCTACTAAAATTCCATCAGAGTTAGGGGGGAAGACGGGATCCTAGTCAAATCAAAGGCCGACGTGACCTGATACACGACGTTTGAAAGTGTGTAAGTCATAGGAAGTTGGGAAAATAGAAGAAGGGAGTGTGTTCCAGACATTACCAGTAGATTACGTGTAGGACAGAGCATAGCGGTTAAGTCTGGGGTCAGAGAGTTGGACAGAGGAAGGATGAGACTGTGTAGAAAGTCAAGTCGCACGAGCCCTTCTCAGTGGAGGAGGTATGCGACGAGAGAGTTCAGAAGATCAGTGTCCATTGTAATAGCGATAGTATAGAGAGAGTGACGCAACAATTCGACGTACAGAAAGAGATTGGAGTGAATTAATGAGAGCAGGAGAGTTGATAAGACGAAAAGCCCAAGACTCCACCTTCTCAAGAAGAACTGTATGAGTGGAACCACCTCAGATGTGTGACGCATACTCCATACAGGGGCGAACAACACTCCTATACAGAGCAAGCAACTGGGGTGGATTGAAGAAATACTGAAGGCGCCTCAGAACACCTAACCTCTTAGAAGCTTGTTTAGAAAGAGAGGTAATGTGATCATTCCAAGAAAGATCACGAGAAAAAGAAACACCAAGAACATTAAGAACAGATGAAGGTCTAAGTTAAGTGTTTTCGAAGAAGATATCATAGTTGTGTGGAAGATTGTGTCGAGTAGAAAGATGGAGGAATTGAGTTTTTGAGGCATTGAAAACAACCATGTTCTCTCTGCCCCAATTTGAAATACGAGATAGATCAGAGGTCAGCTGCTCCAAGGCAACCTTCCTTGCGTCTAGTAACTGTTGTTGAGAAGGGCGCCTTTTAAATTGAAAAGAGTAATGAAGGATAGAGTCATCACTATAGGAGTGGATAGGAGATGAAGTAACAGAGAGAAGGTCATTAATGAAAAGTAGAAAAAGCGTTGGGGATAGGACAGATCCTTGAGGAACAGCACTATTAATAGATTTAAAGGAAGAGCGGTGGCCATCTACAACTGCTGCTATAGAACGACCGGAAAGGAAATTAGAGAGAATGTCACAGAGAGAAGGATAGATTCCGAAAGAGGGAAGTTTGGAAATCAAAGATTTGTGCCAGACTCTATCGAAAGCTTTCGATATGTCTAGCACAACATCAAAAGATTCACCGAAATGCCGAAGGACGGAGGACCAATAGTCAGAGAAAAGGGAAAGAAGATCACCAGAAGAGCGTTTCTTACGAAAGCCATAATGGCGATCAGAGATAAGATTAGAAGAATTGAGATGTTTCCAAATCTTCCTTTTAAGAATAGATTCGAAAACTTTAGAAAGAACGGAGGTTAAAGAAATGGGACGATAGTTAGAGGGTTGAGAAGGGTCCCCCTTTTTCGGCACAAGCTGAATGAGCGCAAGTTTCCAACAAGAAGGGAAGGTTGAAGTAGAAAGACATAGATGAAAAAGTTTGCCAAGGCAGGGTGCAAGCTCAGAAGCACAAGTTTTGAGAACTACAGGAGGGATACCATCAGGATAGTACGCCTTCTTAGTCTCTAGCTCAGAGAGAGTAGAAATGACGTCTTTAGAAGAAATTCTAATTTTATTCATAAATGAGTTTGAGGGGGTTGAAGGAGTAGGAACAGCTCCGGAATCGTCTAAGGTATCTTCGTTAGAATCTTCGAATCTTAGAATCTTCGTTTCTTCGGATCTTCGTATTTTCGAATCTTCGTATCTTCGGATCTTGGAATCTTCGTATCGTATTGTCTTCGTATCTTCGAATCTTGGAATCTTCATTTCATCGGATCTTCTTATCTTCGTTTCTTCGTAGCATCGTATATTCGTATCTTCAGATCTTCATATCTTCGTACCTTCTTATCTTCGAAACTTCATATCTTCGTCAGGAAAGAAATTTTGCTTCAATTGTCAATTCTATCATTCCAACATGTATTCCTATTATCTATTTCAATCCGATCTAAAAAAATGAAAAATTAAAAATTAAAAATTAAAATTAAAAAATGTTTTTTATTTATTTTATATAAAAAATAAATTAAAGCTTTATTAATTATTTTATTTTGTTTTATTTTCTTTTGAATCCTATTTTAATTTCATATTATTTTATTTTTTTATTATTTTATTTATATTTTATTTACTTCTATTTCTTATTTATTAAATTTATTGTAATAATATGCTTAATAACCGGTTTATTACATATATATATATATATATATATATATATATATATATATATATATATATATATATATATATATATATATATATATATATATATATATATATATATATATATATATATATATATATATATATATATATATATATATATATATATATATATATATATATATATATATATATATATATATATATATATATATATATATATATATATTTACATATATTCCAGCTATGAATTTTAAAAATTAGGAAAATGTAGTATCATGAATGGTATGCTTATTATTAAGCTTGTAAGATTATTCGTACTATTAAAGTTGTTTTTAATTTTTATTTACTTTTTTTATTGCACATGATTTAAAGTAGCCAGTTCGGATTTACTTTAATTCAAATTAGTTAAATTAATAAATTTCAGAATTTTTGAAATTTTTTTTACTAAAATATCGAACCCAACCTAACGAACAGTACTGAAACTGGGTTGCGATAATTCTAGGAAAATAAAAGCACTTAAATTTTCCGATATTTTGTGCTGTTAAGTTATCTCTCAGTATGGATATCCTTTGATCAATCACTGCAAAGCATTTTTGGGAAAGATTTTCAGTGTGAAAATTATTTTATTTTTATTTTTTTTTATTTAAAAAGTTCACATCTCACGGGCATTGCCCTATTCGAGGAGAGGAGCTTTTCTAGTAGTGTATACCTAGGATTCCCAAGAGGAATCGAACCGGCGCCCTCAAGCACGTGAGTCAATCACCCTACCGTTCGAGCAACGGTAGACGGCAATTTACGAATTTACTGATGATATAAATAACCGACATTTTGTCCTAATTTTGGTTTGAATTACCGTGTTAAATAAAAGTATAAACCATTTCATTTACCTACCAACTAAATTAACCATAAGAATTTTTATATATTTACTTAAAATACTTTAGATTTATTTAAATACATATTTTATACCTTAAATAAGAATATATATAAAATTCAGAGGTGGGCGAGCAAATTTTAAACTTTAGAGCGCAAACCAAAAGCACAAATTAGGAAAACTTAGTGCGCAAGCGCAAAAGCGTACATTTTTTCAAAAATTTAGTCCACAAACACAAAAACGCACATGTCCGAAAATCAAAAAAAAAAATTTGAAGCGCAAATTTAGGTACGCCAAAAAAAATATAAAATAAAATGCAAGCATGTAAAGATGAATTATTTTTAAATTTTATTTGAAAGATACAAAAATATTACAAAAAATGAGAAAGATTTTAATCTAATTTATTCAATTATCTATGATCTATTTTTTTCCTCGTAGCTCTCCTCTTGCATTCTGAACAGGGTCATATTTAATTTCATAAAGAAAAATTTTACAAAATTGCTGGATGCCATGGCTGCCCTCTTTGGTCTTAAAATGTCAGAGCCTTGACTAAACAACCTCTTCACGGCCACTAGGCTGGCTAATGGGGTGTTATATATAATAAACAAGTCCACCCAAACCTCCTAGTATTCACACGGAAACTGGTTCTTAGTGAGGAGTGTACTGTGGTGAACATTTACTGCAGCCAAGCTATCCAAGGTTTGCCCCAACTTCTCCTCCAGAGGTGCATGCTGGATATATGGGGCCTTCAGTTTCTGAAATATTTAGAAATGGTATCAAGAACTCAAATCATTTTCAAGTTTCATTTAAACATTATGTCAGTGTATTGTGAATATATTTGTATAAATTGTGTGTGTATATATATATATATATATATATATATATATATATATATATATATATATATATATATATATATATATATATATATATATATATATATATATATATATATATATATATATATATATATATATATATATATATATATATATAATATATATATATATATATATATATATATATATATATATATATATATATATATATATATATATATGAACTTTAAGCATCTCTTATATATATATATATATATATATATATATATATATATATATATATATATATATATATATATATATATATATATATATATATATATATATATATATATATATATATATATATAATAATAGAGATGCTTTAAAGTTTGTTCCAAATTATAAAATTAACTTACCTTAAATGGGCACATCACCTTCAGTGCCTTGATGTGAAGGAGTAAAATTCGATGCAATATTACACTTTATTTCCTCCAATATCCTCATCTTGACAGTTGGGTATTTCCCCTGATTAAACCTACGTAAAACTCCGAGTTTAAAGTGAAAGTGCTGGGCTGTTGCCATAAGAAAATCAAAATTATCAAAGATACTACTGAATCTCAGTTCAAAGCCCTTTTCTTTTCCTTTTGGCATAGTTAAATTTTTCCAATAGAATGTTGTTGAGGATGAAGAGGTTAGGCAATAGAACTCCATGCACGCACTCTTCTCATCCTGCAACATATTCAGCCTAACGGCAATAGGCGTCATTTATTTCGATGTACTCAGCAATTACTTCTTTATCAGTTTTATTAAATACTGGACTACCATCAGGTCTTTCATAGAATCGTTTTAGCGAGTAATGCTTGGTGTTGTAAGCTTTGTTCCGAACTCCTTCTTGATGCTCTCAGCAGTTGTAGTTTTCCAATTTTGGGCATTCCACAATGCCTGTGCTTTGGCAAGTATCTTATTAAATGGATCCTTGGCACCAGAGGACCAGCGTGGAACTTTCGAAATATCCCTAGTAGCCAAGATGTTTAATGTGTGGGAATGCAACGATGATGTTTAAATAGGCTAAGGGCATCATGTTCTTCAAGCAGATTTTCTAGCTGGAGAGGTTTTGTTAGCAAAACCTCTGGGTCAATAATTTGCTCCATCTCTTCGGGCGTAACCACTATCTCTGGAATTGGTACCTGCTCTTTTCTCGTTTTTTCGAGGTGGATGCATACTTAGTCAAATATCTAAAAACTGTTTTTGAAAAATAGTTGACTGAGTTTGATAATCTTTTTTTGCCGACTTGGTGATGTTCTCTTAATGACTTTTTCCTTTTCCTTTAACTCAATATTGTCTGAATAGGAAAGCGAGTCAGTCTTCTGTAACGTGACAATTGTTTTAACCTTCTACTTTTGTTATTTTTTTTTACTTCAACTGTTATTCCTGTTTTAGTGTTTTATCTTTTATTATTTTATCAAAATTGCTTTTAAATTTTTAATTAAGATAACCCGAAATACGAGAGACCTAGTGTTCCTAAAAGATAATATATGTATATATATATATATATATATATATATATATATATATATATATATATATATATATATATATATATATATATATTAGAGGTGGACCGGATAGTAATTTTTTACTATCCGCGGATGCGGATGCGGTTGCGGATATTCAATTGCGGATATCCGCAGATGCGGATGTTTATAGTTTAATTTTTTAAGAGTTTTTGCCATAGATTCATGGAATTTTATATATAATATCCAGAATCTATGTTACCTAGGTGTGGGACGGGGACCGAACTCTTGAACACCCCACCAACCTCTTTCCCCAACCTCCACCTATTTGAAAAAAGGTATATATATATATATATATATATATATATATATATATATATATATATATATATATATATATATATATATATATATATATATATATATATATATATATATATATATATATATATATATATATATATATATATATATATATATATATATATATATATATATATATATATATATATATATATATATATATATATATATATATATATATATATATATATATATATTATATATATATATATATATATATATATATATATATATATATATATATATATATATATATATATATATATATATATATATATATATATATATATATATATATATATATATATATATATTAAATATTATATATTCAATATTACCTTCACACTTCACAGTTTCACATATTCCATTTGAAGTTAATAATTGGTAAGTTATTTTTTAGAAATAAAAGCTTTTGGGCTCTTTCAGGTGAAAGTTTGCTTCGCTTTTCGTCGTAAATGAGGCCTGCTCCACTGAAAAGACGCTCACTAGCAACACTAGTTGAAGGACATGCTAAATAAGTCCTTGCCAGCTCAGCAAGAAAAGGGAAACTTTTGCAATTATCTCTCCACCAAACCAGTTGGTCTTTATCTGCCTCCAAACGTGGGAGTTTCAGATAATTTTCAATAATCGATATTGTATCCTTTGACACTTCTGACTGTGATTCTTCATCGCTGCTGGAAGATAAAAGATCTTTCATTGATTTAGCAATGCTTAAGCTAACAGATTTTGTTTCTTTTGTATCTGAGAGCTTTTGCTTTTTCTTGAAAGGCGTTATTTTAGCTGTTTCTATCATCTCATCGCATAAGCATCCTAATTTTTTACCATCCGCAGATGGGGATGCGGTTGCGGATATCCAATTGCGGATATCCGCTGATGCGAATATCCGCAGTTGCGGATGCGGATGCGGATATCCGGTCCACCTCTATATAATATATATATATATATATATATATATATATATATATATATATATATATATATATATATATATATATATATATATATATATATATATATATATATATATATATATATATATATATATATATATATATATATATATAATGAATATGACCCAATTGAAAGTTGATTTTGAAACAAAATTAAGAGACGATTTAATATTCGATCTCAATCATTTTTTGTGAAGAAAAACTCAAAGGAAAAGATTTGACAAACAGAGAAGCAATTACGATCTTTGAGACGAAAGTCAAAAAAGTTTACAAATGAAAATTGCAGAGTCTATCGCAACATAATATTCAAAGTTTCTTGGCTCTAAAATACAAATTACAAACAAGGAGAAAACCAATGACTTTGGTAGCATCCTTTCTAATTCTAATACTTGGATATATATATATATATATATATATATATATATATATATATATATATATATATATATATATATATATATATATATATATATATATATATATATATATATATATATATATATATATATATATATATATATATATATATATAATAAGGGATGGAGTGAAGTATCGGTATCGGTATCGGTATTCGGAAAGTATCGGCATATTTTCCGATACGGTATCGGTATCGGTATAGTTCGGTATCAGTAGGTATCGGTAGGTATCGGTATAAGTATCGGCAAGTATCGGCATATTTTTAGGTATCGGGTATCGGGTATCGGTATCGGGGTATCGGTATCGGTATCGGTATTTTTCGGTAGGTATCGGTAAAATTTTTGGTATCGCTCCATCCCTATATATATATATATATATATATATATATATATATATATATATATATATATATATATATATATATATATATATATATATATATATATATATATATATATATATATATATATATATATATATATATATATATATATATATATATATATATATATATATATATATATATATATATATATATATATATATATATATATATATATATATATATATATATATATATATATATATATATATATATATATATATATATATATATATATATATATATATATATATATATATATATATATATTCACTGCCTAAAAAAGAAGTTTTCCAAATTGTTAAATCATTCTATATCATTTGGCGTTGATTTAGGTACCTAATTAATGAACCTATGTTTTGAATGTTTTTGAAATCTTTTCATATTAAAAAGACATTCAATCTACAATATATTATGTCCATTGACCATCGCTTCTTTTGGACAGGTGTCATACTTAGTTCTTCCAATTACAGTAGATTAACCCTAGTAAAATTGATTTCAATTCTCGTCTGTTCTTGCGAAGTCCGTCAATTTAGTTAAAATGCTGTAAAATGCCTTGTCAGGCATTATACGATGTTTGAATAGAAGAGGAAAGCTCCTGACTTTTGAGATGTGAGCTGTCAGTTATCTGGAAAATAATGGCTCAGTTTCTGTGTTGTTTTTTTTTTACTTTTTTTTTTAGATCATTTTCTATATTTATTTAACATTCAATAATTATTAATGTTATTATTAATATAAAAGCCATAATTTTACCAAGAAGAAAAATATTTCAGGTATCTGAAATTACGGGGTACAAAGAAAGGATGGTGAAAATGGAAATCTATTGAGTTTTAATTTAGATAAATAAATGGATAAATAAATAGATGATAAAAAAAAGAAAACATTGAGGAAAGTATTTCAAGTTGTTACTCGTTAAAAGTAATAACAGAAAAGTCAGGGTAAGTTCCAGACAAATAAAATTGCCTTCAGTTTAAGGGGTGAATCCAATTTAAAAAAAATTTTTTTTTATCTCTTGACCGATTTTTATTAAATTTGGAGGGTACATGTATTTGAAAACACTGAAAAAAGTCTATTTTTGACGTTTTTCTGTACTAAAACGGTTTGTAAGTTTTTTTGAAAATTTCACCTTTAAAAAAAGTGAATTGCGTGGAAAACCACCGATCGAAATGACCTAAAAATTGAACTGTATATTCACAAATGTATTTGCAACAAACGTTAGGATGTGTTGTTAGATATTTGCTTTAGAAAAAGTTATATGCCCTTATCTGTCCGACTTTTTAAAAATTTTGGAAAATTTACCCTTCTGGACAAAAAAAAAAAAAAAAAAAAAAAAAAAAAAAAAAAAATACTATACCTACAACTTTTTTCTTTTTTGGTAGTTGTATAAAAGAGGTACAAAGCTACAACTTTCTCTCAAAACATCATTCAATGCTATTTCTTCTTTTCGAGATAATATTATTTTTGAAATTTATTTGAAAATTGTCAAAATTTGAGATGCCATATCTCGAAAAGAACAAATAACATTGAATGATGTGTTGAGAGAAAGTTTTATCTTTGTGCCTCCTCTAAACAACTGCCAAAAATAAAAAATAAAAATTACAGGTATAGTTTTTATATTAAAATTTTTTTCCGGAAGGGAAACTTTCC
>SEYY01024096.1:0-7500 GCA_009176605.1 Armadillidium nasatum | reverse complement strand
ATTTAAAAAGCCCCATGCCCTGTGTGACTCCAAGAAAATGGAAAAGTTCATGTCATTTGTGACTACGAGATTAAAAAAAATGGCAAAAGCTCATTTCATTTGTAACTTCTAAATAAAAATAACGGCAAAAGCTCATCTCATTTGCGACATTGAGATAAAAATGATAAAAACTCATGTCATTTGTGACATTGAGATAAAAATGATAAAAACTCATGTCATTTGTGACTCTTTGAAATATATCGATCAAACAAGCTTATTATGAACTGCCATTTTGAAATTCTTAAGTTGTTTTCGTAATAATCCCCGAAAAGACTAAAAGAGACTAATTAGCAGATTAATTAAAGTAAATTAACTGAATCAAATTAAATTATTTGAATTAAATTAAATTAATTGAATTAAATTAAATTAAATGAATAAAATTAAATTAACTGAATCATTAATTTAATTGAATAAAATTAAATTAATTGAATTAAATTAAATTAACTAAGTCAAATTAAATTAATTGAATAAAATTAAATTAATTGAATTAAATTAAATTAATTAAATTAAATGAAATTAATTACAATAAATTTATTGAATTATATTAAATTAATTTAATTATATTTAACTAATCGAAAGAATTGAAATTAAATTACATTTAATTGAGATAAATTAAATTTTAAATTAAATTAAATTAACTAGATTATGTTAAACGATTGAATTATATTAAATTAATTTATTTAAATTATCCTAGTTTAAATTAATTGAATTAAATTAATTTAATTAAAAACAATTGAATTAAATTAACTAACTTCAATTAATATTTTTTTAACGAATAAAATTCAAGACTTATAAGATTGTATTTAATTTTAACTTTAAATATGAAGAAATACAATTACAGTAATGAAATAAAATGCTTATAAATTAAATTATAAAATGTTAAAAAAATTTTTTTTTAAATAAATTAAAATTCAAAAAAAAACAAAAAAAATGGTGAGTTATTCGTAGCCTAAGATATAGTATTTTTATACTGATTATATAAACAATGTAAATTATACTAAACTTATTCCCTACACTTACTATTCCTTAACAATACACTCTTTTCTTCTTCGTGGAGGGAAACTTTCCTAGGCTGTTTCTACCTAAAAATCCACATTTTGTATCGAACTGGAACACTCAAGAAAGTGCGTCATTAACTTCACCATTATGCCATTGTAGACGACAAAATTAAGGATACTAATACTTGAATTAGCTTTGCAAGTATTTTAAATCCATTTTGAGTAAAGTTTTTGACTGAATTTGATTCTTGAACATTTTTCCATACGAAAAATCGCTGCCAAACTAATAATTTGTATCGTTATCTATTTTGGGTCTCCTATTCTTTAACATATTCACTAATGACTTCCAAAACTGTCATAATTCTTTACATTCACAATACGCTAATGATACCGCAATTCTGATAGCAGACCGTAATATAAATACACTAAACACGAAAGCAAATAATGTATTAGAAAATACTGTAACATGGGTAGAGGCAAACAGGCTTTCCCTTAACCTACAAAAAAACACGATTCTTAATAATTCTCTCCTGAAGACGAATGTTATTCATTTATATACTGGCTCATAATAATTTCAGGGATAAACATTGGTGCAACTAAATGCGTTATGAAGTGTTGATATTGATAATCACATTGAACTAACTTATTAACTTTGCCACACAAAAATTCACCAATACACAATACTCAATCATCCGAATAATACAATAATGTGGAGACGTTACACATTTATAGTTTACAAGGTATACAAGCATCAGAATAATTATTATTATTATTATTATTATTATTATTATTATTATTATTATTATTATTATTATTTTTATTATTATTATTATTATCTTAAAGTTATTTTGTGTTTAATTAATTTCCTCAACTTGTTCCACTTTATGTATCATATTAAACCTACATAAAAAAATTATCAACCAACGAAATTTGCAATTTTGCATATAGTATATATATATATATATATATATATATATATATATATATATATATATATATATATATATATATATATATATATATATATATATATATATATATATATATATATATATATATATATATATATATATATATATATATATATATATATATATATATATATATATATATATATATATATATATATATATATATATATATATATATATATATATATATATAATATATATATATATATATATATATATATATATATATATATATATATTATATATATTATATATATTTATATATATATATATATATATATATATATATATATATATATATATATATATATATATATATATATATATATATATAATATATATAAAAGGGCTAGGTATGGCGAACTGGCAGGCCAGTGTACCGGACCACCTGATCCCATCCACCGGGAATATTAATAATCTCTATTCGCAATGTTCCATTCATACCTTGAGTAATGTACCAAGTAATGGTAATGGTAATGGTAATGAGTAATGGTACCACATTCCGTCCCTTACATTCATTGGTATCTTTCAGCAGAACAAATTTCCCATTGATAAAATAAGGGCCAAAATCTTTTTATTTCCTTTAAACCTTTTCCACACTTTGATGACAGTGCTCGCCTTGGAGCAACCAATGAAGAATTTTATACTTCCCAATATATATAATATATATATATATATATATATATATATATATATATATATATATATATATATATATATATATATATATATATATATATATATATATATATATATATATATATATATATATATATATATATATATATATATATATATATATATATATATATATATATATATATATATATATATATATATATATATATATATATGACAACACATTAACTATTGGGAAGTATAAAATCCTTCATTGGTTGATCCAAGGTACATGAGAATATTCTCTAACTTCTGTACATGGGAATATGCTCTAGTTTCTAAACGCCCAATTATGTTCAAGTTTATGTCATCAGAGTATTTTCTAGTTTTTCTAAATCAGAGTATGTTCTAGATTACTGTAAACCAGTGTGTGTTCTAGTTTTTGTACACCAGGGTATGTTCTAGTTTCTGTACACCTGAGTATTCTCTTGTTTCTGTATATTAGAGTATGTTCAAGTTTCTGTGCACCAGAGTATGTTTTGATTTATGTACACCAGAATATGTTCTATTTTTAGAACAATAGTATATGTTTTAGATTCTGTTCACCAGTGTTTGTTCTAGTTTTTGTGAACCAGAGGATGTTCAAGTTTAATTATACAAAATTATGTTCTAGTTTATGTACACCAGAGTATGTTTCAGTTTCTGTAGATCAAAGTGTGGTTCTTTTTCTGTACACCAGAGTATGTTCTATGTTATGTAAATCAGAGTTTGTTCTAGCTTCTTTACACCAGAGCATATTCAAGTATCTGAACACTAGAATATGTTCAAGTTTCTGTACACCAGAGTATATTCAAGTTGTGTTCATCAGAGTAAATTCTAATTTTTGTACACCATAGTATATTCTAGTTTGTTTACTTCAGAATATGTTCTAGTTTATGTACAGTCGTGAACAGAAGTTCGTTCCTATTAAGCTGGAAATAAATATTTATATAAAATGGAGATATTTCATAAAAGCTCTATTTTGAATAAAAAGAAAATAAAAACATTGAGAGGGGCTTAATTGAACTGTGAATCTGAGATGTCTCATTTATATAATATTTATTTCCAGCTTAATAGGAACGAACTTCTGTTCACGACTGTATATCAGAGTATGTTCTATGTTATTTACATCAGAGTATGTTCTAATTCCTCTACACCAGAATATGTTCTATCTTCTGTACACCAAATTATGTTCTAGTTTTTCTATACCAGAGTATTTTCTAGTTTTTGTTTACCAGAGTATGTTCCACTTTCTGTACACCAGAGTGTGGTATAGTTTCTGTACACCAATGTATTTCTGTACCCCTAAATATATTCTACTTTTTGAACACTGGAATATGTTCTAGTTTCTGTACACCAGAGTATTTTCTAGTTCTGTATTTCAGATATGTCCTAGTTTCCATACATTATAGTATATTCTAATTTATCAACACCAGAGTATGTTCCAGTTTAAGTATACCAGAATATGTTCTAGCTAATGTAAACCAGATTATATTCTATGTTATATACACCAGAGTATGTTCTAGTTTCTGTATACTAGGGTATGTTCTAGTTTCTGTACACCAGAGTATGTTCTAATTTATGTACACCAGAGTATGCTCTAATTTCTGTACACCAAAGAAAATAAAACATAAATAAATACCAAGAAAGATTGGAGATTTTGGTACATGAAAATCTATCTAGCGATGCTCTTGAAATGGTCAAATGAAACTGTAAAAGACAGTTGATATTTTTTTCCGCATCATAACGCTCCATGTATCTCTCATTCTGCTTGATTTATAAATTAACTTGATACTATATTAATAAACAATTTTTAAATGCTGTGCAAATAGTATTTTAATTATTATTATTATTATTATTATTATTATTTTATATTATTATTATTATTATTATTATTATTATTATTATTATTATTATTATTATTATTATTATTATTATTATTATTACTATTATTTTTTTTCAATTATTAATTAAATAAGTAAAAATTATATGTTTGGATGAAACATTATGGCTCAAAAGAAACCACCATGTTTTTCCTTACCGTCACCTCTTTAGAGAACTAGATAATCTCAATATTATTATTATTATTATTATTATTATTATTATTATTATTATTATTATTATTATTATTATTATATTATTGTTTTTTATATTATTATCATATTATTTATATTATTATTATTATTATTATATTATTATATATTATTATTATTATTATTATTATTATTATTGTAGGTGTGATTAATAATTTGCATATTTTGATCAATGAAGGGTGCATAAATTATCTTGTGGCTCAAGAATATTAAGAGAAATATAACAACATTGATTTCTATTATAAAGTAACTAATTATTTGTAACATTATATGTGTTATAAATAATGCTAAAATATTTTTTATTATATTTGTTATAATGTAAATATTTCACAATATTTTTTACTTTTTTTTTTAGAATTTCGCAATATATTTAATGATAAATACTGTATTATCCAATAGTAGTGTGTATAATATATATATATATATTATATATATATATATATATATATATATATATATATATATATATATAATAATATATATATATGTTTTTTTTTACATTTTTTTTTTTAGAGAGAATTATGTGCATAGAATAATATTGAACAAATTTAGAAAAGGAAAAATTTGATTTTCGGTATAATATTTCAGTATTTTTTGAAAATAAATTAAAAGACATTTAATAAAAAAAAAAAAAATTAAAATATGGGGTGAAGCAACACATCTTTCGATATGATTTACTTTCGGCAGTTAAATGGAAAATTAAATATTTAAAGAAAAAAAATGAATTTGGATAAAGGATGGTTATTTCAACGCAGTCAGGGCTTTCGACATTCGGGTCTACTGTGATATACCATTCTATCTCACAGATTTATGGTGGAGACTTAAGTAGTTTGACCTGGTATGGCATGTGTCACTGCTTTCTAAGCTCCCTTCCTGTGGGTTTCCTCCTCCCCTTTGCTTACTTAATCTAGTTTTTTTAATCGTTCCTTTCGGCTGTTGTTGATGGAGCGACTTCTTCCTTTCCTGTCAATAGTGGTGTTCTGTCTTGTCTCCCACTCTATTCTTACTTTCATTAATGATCTTCTCACTTTACTAACCCTATCCATCATATGCCGAGACTCACCCTCATTATTCTACTCATTTCAAATCGCTCCTTCCTTTGCATCTAGATTTCCCTCTCGTCTTCACTTTCCGATTCATTTTGCGATCTGGACAGAATTTCCCAGTGGGGTCGTCTCAACCAATTTTAAAACTCAACTTCTCGAAATCTCTTCTCACCACTAACTTTCTATTCTTTCGTGGTTCTCCCATCTCTCCTGTGACAATATAAACATCCTTGGCCTTTACATAAACAAAAAATGTCTTAACTCACATCACAATGGTTGCAGGCGGCTTCAAGAAGTTGGATTCTTTTAGACTGCGAAATTTTTTCTTTCTCGCTCCAATTATACAATTGTCTCCGCCCTTGTGTTAGTTTGCTCTCATATCTGGGGTGCTTAGTTTCACCGTCTTTTGGATAGGTGATAAAGGCTAAAGACTTATAAACTGTCCGCTCTTTCTAATTCTCTTGCGACGTGACGTTGGTGCCTTCTCTCTTTTTTATAGGTACTACAGCAGCAAATGCTCGAGGGAACTATCCACTCGTATTCCTCCACCTTTACGGCGTCCTCACAGCACAAGGGGTGCAATGTTCGCGAATCAATTCTCCGTGGACATATGAAACTCCAGGCTTGTCCGCTGTGGTGCCTTCTTCTTTCCTGCTACCTCTGTTTTATGGAACTCTCTCCATCTTAAAATATTTCTTTGATCTGCTGGAATATATAGTTACACCGATCTTTTGATACTAAAAGTTAAGTTTCGTAAATCACACCAGACTTTGACCATCCATAATACTGACATATATTATTTTCTTCATAAAAATTTTAAGCTAGCTACTATGAATCTTGTTATGAGGTAGACTATTAAAAAAAAATTAACTATCCTGTTGCTGAAAATATATTTTTATGCATCTTTGGATAGTATGACTCCTTTTTAATCTTTTTACATTTGTAAGGTCAGCTTACTGAGATATAATGAAAATAAATATTAACCTAAGCAATATCAAAATTTGTTACATTTTTATAATCTCTAATTATGTCCCCTCTGAGTAATGACATTTTCATTCATTTTCTTAACAGCTTTAAAAAAAAAAAAAAAAAAAAAAAAAAAAAAAGTTATAGATCATTTTAGTAACTTTGCACTCTACTGCCTCTTGAAAATCAATCACCTTCGTCAAACAAAGGGATCGAGAATTGCAAGTTCCACACAATAGTTTTTTAAATGCTACTTGAAACTACGTTCGCAGCATTGGAGCAACTAGTCTGTGATCTATTTCGAATTTCTAATGAGTTGAGTAAACATGGTTATTTTCAATGCCTCAAAACTCACTTCCTTTTCCTTTCTTATCGACATAATCCCATGCAATTATGATATCTTTAAAAACATACAACTCAAACCTTCTACTGTTCTTAAAACTTTGGGTGTATCTTTTTCTCGTGATCTTTCATGAAAGAATCACAATACTTCTCTTTCCAAACAAACTTCTATGAAGTTGGGTCTTCTGAGGCTCATTAAAATGTTTTTCATGCCACCCAGTTGCTTTTTCTTTATAAATGCTTTCGTCGCTACTAAATGAATTATGACTCACATATCTGGAGATCTGGGGTAATTTCACATGCACAACTCCCCTTGAAAAGTTAGAGTTTAGGGCATTTTGTAAATCATCTGTTCCGCTATAACTCACTCTCCCGTGTTTTTTTCCGT
>SEYY01024094.1:115000-120997 GCA_009176605.1 Armadillidium nasatum | reverse complement strand
TGAACTTCGGCCATTATGAAATATAAGGGACTCTTGTGTGGTAGCTCTTGACATATGCAAGACTTTTAATCAAGTATAGTAGGATTCGTTGCTCTCTGCCCCAATTTTTGAGTTTCTTCCTTTATTTTTCATGTCTAGTTTTCTCCAAAATTGTTCCACATACTTTCTTTCTGATGGAGCGACTTTTTCTTTACCAGTCAATTGTGATGTTTTTTAAGGTTCTATATTGTCTCCTACTCAATTCCAACTTTCATTTGAGATTTCCTCTACTGTATTTCTAACTCTGTTCATTCTTACACCAATGACTCAAATTTCAATTCTTCTACTAATTTCTAATGTGCTCCTTCCTTTGCTTCTAGAGTTACTTCTCGTCTTCAACTTCCAGATTACATTCTTGCCCACTAAACCTTGTGATTTTCAATTCGTTAAAAAGTCAACTTTCTTATATCTCTCACTATAGTAAATACTTCTACATTTTAATATCTTCTTCGACGGTTCTATTGTTTCACATCTGGACAATATAAACTTTCTTGAATTGAACATAAAATAAATATAAAAAAAAATAAAAATAAAAATAAAAATTTTGGAAACCACAAATCATAACGATTTCTAACGTGACCTCAAAGAAACTTAAAGTTCTCTTAACGTTGAGAAAATTCTTTCTCCCTCACAATACTCTTTCTATACGCGGGTTTCAATCGTCATTATATGCAGTGTTTTTCTCACATCTGAGGGGGGAGACTCCAGTTCCAAACCTTCTTTAAGATAAGGTTGAGGTTATGACTAAAATAATAGTTAACTGTCCCTTTCTGAGTCTCTTTGCATTATTTAAATGACATTACGCTTTCACTCTATTTCTGTTCAGTAGGTACTTCAGAAACAGGTGCTCGAGTGAGTTAATTATTCTCATTTTCCAAGGTCTCCGGAGTTTTTGAAATAAGAAAGGTTGATTTTATTTGTATATTGGTAACTCCAAGCTTTGTAGCTATAATTTTCGATATAATTTTCCATCCAACTTTGTTATGTGGAATTATTTTTTTGCTTTAATCAATTTTTCCTTTTGCACTTTATATTCCGCATTATAATGTATGCGTCTGACACACCTGAGAGATTTAAGACATCAATATTTAGAAATAAAAGACGAAGGTGTTAATATATTTTTCATTAATCTGCCCCTTCGTTGACATAGGTTCTGTCCAAGAGTAGCAGTAGTTTCTTTCACTCTCTATAATTAAAGTAATGAAAAATATTCTTCTTCTTCTTCTTCTTCTTCTTCTTCTTCTTCTTCTTCTTATTATTATTATTATTATTATTATTATTATTATTATTATTATTATTATTATTATTATTATTATTATTATTATTATTATTATTATTATTATTATTATTATTATTATTATTATTATTATTATTATTATTATTATTATTATTATAATTATTATTAAAAATATTATTAATCTTATTACTAATACTATAATTATTATTGTATTATTAATATTAGTTATTATTATTATTTAGAATTAAAAAATATAAGTAATGCAGCTGAAATAATTTTCAAAAGCTTTAAAAGGAAAAAAAAATGTATTACAATGGATCCGTTTTTTGTTTCTTCTAAGTAAATTGGAATAATGTCTTCCGGTCTCCTGTAATCCTTTGTAGGAAATATTAAGTCTTCGTTGTTGTTGTAAATATTTTTTATCAAAAAATTGATTCCACTGCCTTCTGAAAACGCTGAGTCACTGAACATCTTCCAACAGGTTTTACCGGTTACAAATAGTCCGGTTTTAGGATCGACAGCAAAGCCTGTAATATAATATATATATATATATATATATATATATATATATATATATATATATATATATATATATATATATATATATAAATATATATATATATATATATATATATCATTAACGGCAACTAAAATTGCATCACGTCAGGAACACTTTTAAGTTTAACTGAAATTTCAAAATTTGCAATTTTTGTATTTGCATACCTTGTTATAAATTAAATTATTTAAAAGAGAAACAGTTGGGGAATTTATAAAAAACAAGTCGCCTAAAATAGTGAATTTAAATTGATAAAATAGATTTTGATAAAGCTTTCATATACCGACCTTTTGTTTGCGATTTTTCCACTCATTTTTAAACTAATTGCACCGATTTGGTTTTAATATTTGGTTCAGATCAAAAATGAAAAAAAAAAAAAAAAAAAATTCCATTTTCTTTAAATGGTAATGGCTTGATGCATTTTATAGCAACCTTAAAATTGATTAATGACTCATGATAAATCGAATTTAGAAAATTGAGCTATAATTTAAATAAATCGAAACATTGACATTGTGAGATTATTCTTTGTTTGACGACTTGGCTCAGATTTCAGAGATTTTTCAGTATTTATGATATACTTCATTTATAGCCCTTTTTAATGTTGAGAACAGAACATACTACCCACAATATAGTTCCATAAAAGGACCCATTCGAAATCGGCAGATAAGATAGACTTAACTCAGTCAATTATATTTTTGCCTCTGGGTACAAGAGTGACAACTTAAAAAAGTAAATCAAAAAATAGTTTCATATACAGAAAAAAAAGACTAAATAAAGTTGCATAACCTGTCCATTCCTTTCTACTCTGAAAACTTTATACGGATCGAATGTCTAGTAAAAAATTGCATACTTCCCTTTTTCAACTTTTTTCAGGGGAAAAATTGTCTAAACACAAATAAAACAATAATTTCTTTCTACTTTTTTTTTTTTAAAAGGGATAAACCTAAAAGTTTTATTAGAAAATACCTCTTTGTAGTTATATTTTGAAGCATTAAAACTCCGTTTCAAACCTAAATTAGTGCTGCAAAACAAATTATTAGGGATACAGGAAAAACATTTGAAATCCGGTTATAGATCCTGACGAATTGTATTTTCTGCAGATCGAATAAAAAATTAAGGAAAATATATAACTAAATTTCCATTTCTAATATGTCCGTAAAATTTCTATTCAAAAATAGAAACTTTTTCAGAAAAAGCATTTGAAACCCTGTTGTAGATCCTGAAGAATTGTATTTTCTGCTTTTATTTTCTGTAGATCTAATAAAAAATTAAGGAAAATATATAAGTAAATTTAAATTTTGAAAATGTTCGTAAAATTTCTATTCAAAAATTAAAAATTTACCTAATTAATATTACTAACTAATGCTACATCGAAATGGTTATCTTTAAAACGCTTGTGAATTCGTAAACCACTATATAAGTTTTCATAATCTTTGGCATATTTTAACGTTGGAAAGTTAACCCAGAAATAAGGAAGTGCTATTCCCATTAGCCCATGACTTAAAGAAACTATCTGAATGTTAAAAGAATGTTAGCAAGAGAGATACATCCTGCATGAATATTCTTTGAACCAAGTCTATGGAAGTCTTCCTTTGTCATTATGTTTTCTTTAAGTTCTATCTTTTCTCTATTATTCTATTCGTAAATGCAACAACTGTATCAAAATTCTAAGCACTGTAGACAGTGGCGGCTCGTCATTATGGGATCCAGGGCTGAGCCCCTCCAAATTAAATATAAATATGATATAAATATGAAATTTTTGTCAGAGAAAAGTGATTTAAATTCATTTTTTTAACAACTTAATACATAAAAAGTATAAATCATTAAAGAAAATAAGAAGTAAATGCATTTTGCAACTGCAAATTTTTGGGTACGATATTATTTTTCAAGCATTGCCATTATTTAAAATATGGGCTGTAAAATTTCTGCCCTAATAAGACAGATATAGCAACTTACGAAAAAAACAATGCAAAATTGCAATAGCAGTTTTTATCAAGTATCTAGCTTGTCTTCTGTCCTTTTAAGTACAGATCAAAATGAATATAAACAGACTAAGACAGTTGTTTAAAGTCTCATGTCGAGGGAGGTTGTTTTTTAATTGTGGAAGAAAAATTACAAGATTTATATGTTTTTTTTTCTTGTTCGATATATATATATATATATATATATATATATATATATATATATATATATATATATATATATATATATATATATATATATATATATATATATATATATATATATATATATATATATATATATGCCAGATGCACTTCTACATACTTAAATATTACAAAAACTACTAAACGTACATTAAAAAGGATAACATTTTTGTAATCCTTGCAGAATTTTAAGTAAGAATAATTGGGAATAGAAAAAAATCTTATAATAATTTTAATACGTAACGTAATAATTGGTTTTTTATGTTGAAAGACGTACGTTTGGCAGCGTCTGTTTTTGTGAGATAAATTTTTCCAATTTTGAAGGAAGATAAATTTTAGCGATTGAGTAAGAATAGTGTAAAAAAATGTGAAATTTATATAATTTGGTGTAATATGACAGTATGCTTTTAAAACATTATTTATATGAAAGCAATTACAACTCCGATGACGACGTCTGAAGCAGAGAGATGTTTCTCGACTTTGAATAGAATAAAAACTTTTAAATGTAGTACCATGTGCAACGAGAGATTGAATGTATTAGCGATGTTTTCAATAGAGAGCGAAATGGTTTGTAAAATACCAGATTTCAATAAAAAAATAATTGAAAACTTTTCGACATCTAAAATTCGAAGAACTAATCTTATTTTTAAATAAGAATATAAGCAAGTTTTCAAGAAAAAATAAGGTACGTTTGAATATTATATATATATATATATATATATATATATATATATATATATATATATATATATATATATATATATATATATATATATATATATATATATATATATATATATAAATTTTGAAATTTTACACACACACACACACACACACACACACACACACACACACACACACACATATATATATATATATATATATATATATATATATATATATATATATATATATATATATATATATATATATATATATATATATATATATATATATAAAACTTGCAGCCCCTCCTTGCCAAGTTTACACGAGCCGCCACTGACTGTATTCTAAGACAACTCAAATCTACCTTTTGTGATTTTCAATATTAGTACGTGCAAGAAGGTACTGTAGTTTTTCAGTATAACTCTTTCTAATGATTAGCAAGACCAAATGGAACTGCAATCACATATGTGGTTTCTTGGTCGACTTCAAACCATAAGTGCAGCAAAAGACTTCGATAGCCTATTGCCTTTCAGTCACTGACAAAATATTTCAAGGTGGTTGCAACATTTGGTGTTCATAGCGTATCACGGTCAGCCATCTTACAGTCAAATTAGTGCTAATATGCTAATTAGTGCTGTTTCGCAATTTCAAAACCATTTTGACATAGAAATATTCATTATTATGCAGATTTCTTCAAGCAATTTTCACTGATAATATCGTAAGCATTTTTCTTATATTTTCCTCACTAAAAATGGAGAAACTTATTTATACTTAAATCATGGGGAAAATATTGAAAAACTAGCAATTTCTATTGTTACATCTGTATTTGGCGTAATCTAATATCATTACGTATACTTTCTATGAACGAATTTTAAAAATTTTCTTTCTTCTTTTTCTACCCTAAAAGTGAAAGAATGTTATATACTCATAACAGTTCTTCAAACCATGAAATCTAGAGGAAAAAGAGGAAACTGACAATTTCTAATGATTTTCGTTTCGGCCCCTCTTATGGTAACAATCAACTGGTTTAGTTTCTGAAATTATATTTGAATACGAATACTTGTGATTTTAGTTTTAAAAAAAAAAACAATAATTGTAATTATACATTTTTATTTCAATCTTTTTTCCATTTCTTTTTTTTTTTCTTAAGTTATATCAATTTAATTAAAGGAGAACATTTGATGAATTGAAAATTGAAAATAATTTTTTTCCTCCTAACCCGATGTCACTTTTTATTTCAGAATTGAATTAAAAATATTTGGGAATAACCTTTCCTTTCGTATTTCAATTATCGAAATCGGATGAAAAATTATAATTAAAAACCATTAAGTTAT
>SEYY01024094.1:90000-110000 GCA_009176605.1 Armadillidium nasatum | reverse complement strand
TCTAAGAAGCTTTGTGGATTTTTTGAATGCTGTATTTTCGAGAAACAATTTCAAGGAGACCGGCACGAGGTAGTGGGCAGTTGCCCTGTTAGCCCACCTCTAGAGCCTCCATTGTGCGTGAGTATGTTTACGTGAATTTATGTGAGTTTGTATGTTTTTGTGGGTGTGTTTGTATGGATGTGCTTGTGTGTAAGGATGGATGAGTCCTTATACGTTTTATATGATTCATTGTATAGTGCATAAATAAAGATAAATTTTAATAAAGAAAAACTTTACAAAATTTTTTAAAAATAAAGTTTTTTAAAATTTCATAAAAAATAAAAATTGTATTAGAAAAAAAAATTTGAAATTTAATTTTTTCCCTTTCTTTTAATGTTTTTAAATTTTTAGTTTTTTAATTTTCAATTTTTTTATTATTTTTATTTTTAATTTTTAGTTTTTTAATTTTCAATTTTTAAAAAACTAATTTTTACTTTTTTCAACTTTTTTTAATTTTTTAATTTTTAGTTTTCAATTCTAATTTTTATTTTTATTTATAAATAAAAATTTTTTTTTAAAGTTTTCAATTGAAAATAAAAATCACAAAAGATATATGTTGCAAAATAGTTTATTACTAAAAAGGGGGATTAGAATTCTTTTTTTAAAAGTTAGCGAGAAAGAAATCTCAAAAATGTAATATGGAATAAGTTTAAAATAATAATTTGCAAAAAAATTATTATTGTATATGTATGGATGTGCATGGATGTGCTTGTGGGTGGGGATGGATGAGTCCTTATACGTTTTACATGATTCATTTTTCTAGCGCATAAAATAAAGATAAATTTTAATAAAGAAAAAACTTTTTAAAAAATTTGAAAATTTTTCATTTTAAATGAGATATAAAAAGGATAAAAAATTACATATATAATACCATATATATTAGTTTTAAAAATAATCTTAAGTTATAGTTTGAAGAAAACGGGATGAATATCAAAGAAGATGTGTGCGGCAGCATAGTGTCATTAAAGAAATAGAGCCAAAAAATGGAAATTATCTGTCATAATATTAACTAATAGTGTCTTCGCATTTATAAAATCGTCTTATACATTTTAAGTTGTAGATTGTAAGAAAATGGAGAAAATGTAAAATAAAATAAGTTTAAAATAATTTTAAATGTCATAGCTTGAAGAAAATAAAAGAAAATGTGAAATGAGATAGCTTAAAAATAATTTTGAAAAGTTATAGCTTGAATAGATATATAGAAAACGTAATGCGAATTAGACTTAAAAATAATTTTAAGCTATAATTTGAAGAAAACCGGATGAATATGAAAGAAGATGTATGCAGCATCATGGTGTCATTAAAGAAATAGAACCAAAAGATTGAAATTATCTGTCATAATATTAACTAATAGTGTCTTCGCATGTATAAAATCCTTTTAGAAGCTTGATTTGCTATGTAATGAGAAATTTCTTTATTTATAAAAAAATTAAGCATCATGGAACGAGAAACAGTTGACTCAGTTACTGTAAGCACGTGATTATGTTATACGGTAAATGAATATATGTAAATAAAGTAAGTTATAAACAGGAAATATCAGGAATTGGATATTTTTTAGCAACGAAACAAATATCAGTCATGTAGTTATGACGCCATAGACACATATTTATACTGTATTACTTACTAGATAATGCTTAGAAGTATGTTAACTATAGGAAATAAAAAATAAAGGAATTTCTATCAATTCTTTACCAGATATACTTGTTTATTAAATATGAAAGATGAATGAAAAAGATTAGTAGGGTGTTCATTATTGTGTACATTAACTTACTTATATATCAAGTATTTAAATAGATTGCTTAATAATTCAAAGATGTATATATTAAGTAAAAAAGATGCATCTGTTATCTCATTGCCGTATACACTGTAATAAATATATGTGAAATAATAAAAATATTACAGGGTACACCTATGTTGTATATATTTATTTATATCATGTGTGCGTATGAGTCAGCGAGACTGCCACCATTTATTTTAAATAAAAATTAAACAAAATCATTTTAAAGATTATAGAATAAATCCTCCTCAAATACCTTTCAGATAAATATTTCTAGATAACATTGGACCATTTACTGTGAAAATTAATGATATTCAAGAAAAGGTTTATATATTAATTATAACTTGTACATATACAAGGGCAGATAATTTGAAATTATGTAACAACTTAGATAATAAGTCTTTTCTTTCAACATTTCAATTTCATGTGTTTATAATATATAATATATATATATATATATATATATATATATATATATATATATATAATATATATATATATATATATATATATATATATATATATATATATATATATATATATATATATATATATATATATTTTAAAAAAATATTATGCAATAATTTTGAATAATTGATGACGTAAGCGTGATTATATAATGTACAAAGTAATAAACTATTCTAATTTACAAAAGAATACGGGCGAAGAAATAGAAAAAAAACTTAAGCTGAACAAATTACGCTTTCTGATAAAAAAAAGTCTTTTGGATTGGTGGTAACTTGTCAGATTTCATATTAGGTTTAGAATCCTGTAATCGATAAGTTCATCACAAGTCACCGGCTCATGCGAATTCTAATTTTGAAACTGACTCCGAATCCGACTCCGTTGGGTTGAAGTCTCGTGATGCTGAAGACGTTGTAATATTACGATAGAGGAATTTATATAGTGGCAGTAATTATATAATTGTCATTTAAAAATATTATGTAATAACAGTAATTATATAATTTTTTAAAAAAATATTATGTAATAATTTTGTATAATTAATGACGTAAGCGTGATTATATAATGTACAAAGTAATAAATTATTCTAATTTGCAAAAGAATACGGGCGAAGAAATAGGAAAAAACTTAAACTGAACAAATTACGCTATCTAATAAAATAAAATCTTTTGGGCTTGGTGGTAACTTGTCGGATTTCATATCAGGTTTAGAATCCTGTAATCGATAGTTTTTAGGTTCGTAGCTAGGTTTGTAAAATATTGGAGGTTTAGTTTTCACTCAACAGATGGAGTTACGATGGAGTCAAGAAAAATGGTGGAAAAATTTCAAAATGATAGGAAAAACATGTGGAGAAATGTAAGGAAGCGAAGAAAGCTACGTGATCAAGATGGAAGATAGTCACACGGTTCAGAAAAAATCAAAATGGCGGAGATGAAAATCACGTGATCAATCTAAGATAGGGAGGGTACAGTGTCACTTAGCCTGCCATCAAAAGAGTGGCACATATATATATATATATATATATATATATATATATATATATATATATATATATATATATATATATATATATATATATATATATATATATATATATATATATATATATATCAAGAGGTTTTTAATTTAATAATATGTAAAGGCTAAACTGGTTAATACCTTACCTTGTCTTTTGCAAAAATAGCTATTCCAAAATATAAGCAATATTGATTATTGAATTCAATCCAATATTCCTTTAAGAATACACTTCGTATACACTTATCATCTTTGGCGGTTTTGCCTAGTTTGCATTCAGACATTTCAACAAACAATTCGCTACGACTTCTTTGTGGTGCGACAAATATCTGTAATAATCAAAAATTTTACTTCGTTTTCAATTTTCAATTTTTTAAAACAAAAGTACATTCGTCTTATGCATTGTAAGTACAGATAATTTCAATATATATATATATATATATATATATATATATATATATATATATATATATATATATATATATATATATATATATATATATAATATATATATATATATATATATATATATATATATATATATATATATATATATATATATAATTATATCCGCATTCCGCATAATCCGAACTTTCGAAAATTCAACATCCGCATCCGCATCCGCATCCGCACTTTTTCGAAATTCAAATCCGCATCCGCATCCGCAATATCCGCATTCGCACTTTCAAAATTCAACATCCGCATCCGCCTCCGCATCCGCACTTCTCAAAATTCGACATCCGCATCCGCATCCGTATCGCAAATTAGAAAATATGACATCCGATCCATCATATATATATATATATATATATATATATATATATATATATATATATATATATATATATATATATATATATATATATATATATATATATATATATATATATATATATATATATAATATATATATGCGAATTGTAGATCAAGAGTGAGGGTGAAGAGAGAACTATCGGATTGGTTTAGCATAGGAGTGGGATTGAGACAGGGGTTTGTAATATCTCCATGTTATTTAATCTATTGTTGAATGGTTTACTTAGAAAAATGGAGAGAGAAGGGAAGAGTATTACGTTGAGAAATATGGAGGGTGAATGTGAAGTGAATGTTTTACTTTTTGCAGATGATGCGGCATGTGTTGGTGGCAGAATCTGGAGAAAAGATGAGAATACTTGAGAGAGTTTGAGGGAAATGTGCAAACACGAGATTGAAATTCAATCCAGCGAAGAATAAAGTTATGAGGATTGGAGGTGGGGATGAGGAAATGTGGAGGGAGTAATTTGTTTGTAGAAGTGTGAGAATGGAAACTTGAGGAGGTGAATGAATTCAAATATCTAGTAATGTTGGGTGGAAGGTAAGGGTGGGACGGAAAAAGGAATAAAGAAAAGAGTGGTAGAAGGAATGAAAGTATTGGGGGGCCTAAGAAAAGTATGGAAGGAAAATTTCGAAAGAAATAAAATAAGAATGTTTGAATGTATGTGTTCACCTTCTGTAATTGTATGAGTGTGAAACAAGAACGATAAAGTGCTCGGTCGAGAAAAAGTTTCAATGTCTTTGAGATGAAAGATTTGAGAGCGATATATAAATTGAGAAGGATTGATAGGATTAGAAATGAAAGAATAAGGGAGATGTGTAAATGGAAGAAGGGTGTAATTGATAGAGAGGAGGAGGATGTGCTAAAATGGTTTGGACATATGTGAAGAATGAAAGAGAACAGAATGGTTGACAAGGTACGTAGATCCGATGTAGATAGGGAAGGGTAGGGGGAGGGGAAGGCCGAAGTGGAGATGGATGGATGGAGTGAGAGTGATTTTTGATGGAAGGAATTTGAGTTTAGACGAGGGTAGAAGATTTGTGGAGACAGAGATGGAGGGAGGTGGTGAAAGCGTTGAAAGGTAAGAATAGTTATGTTTGTAAGGGAATTGTGGTGGGCACCACCTCACGAAAGTGGGAAAGGTGATAGTGAAATATATATATATATATATATATATATATATATATATATATATATATATATATATATATATATATATATATATATATATATATATATATATATATATATATTATATATAAAATTAACATCCGCATCCGCATCCGCATACGCATCCGCATCCGCATCCTCATCAAAATTGAAATCCGCATCCGCATCCGCATTCGAACTTTTCGAAAATTATCCGCATCCGCATCCGCATTTTATCCGCATCCGCATCCGCAATCCGCATCCGCACTTTTCGAAAATTCAACATCCGCATCCGCACTTCTCAAAAAATCATCCGCATCCGCATCCGCAAATTGGAAAATATGACATCCGATCCATCATATATATATATATATATATATATATATATATATATATATATATATATATATATATATATATATATATATATATATATATATATATATATATATATATTATTTCACTTCTGGTGGGCAAAGGCCAGAGCCCTACTAAAATTCCACCAAAGTTAAGGGGAAAATCTGGAACATGGTCAAATTAAAGGCAGACATGACTTGATACACAGTGTTTGAAGGTGCATAAGTCATAGGAAGTTGGAAAAACAAATAAAGGAAGCGTGTTCCAGACTTTAATAGTAGAGTACAAGTAAGATTGAGCATAGCGGTTAAGTCTGGGGTCTGAGAGTTGGACAGAGAAAGGATGAGACTATGTAGAAAGACGAGTCACACGAGCCCTTCTCAATAGAGGAGATATGCGACGAGAGAGTTCAGAAGAGCCGTGTCCATTGTAATAGCGATATTATAGAGAGAGTGACGCAACAATTCGAAGGGCAGAAAGAGATTGGAGAGAATTTGTGAGAGCAGGAGAGTTGATAAGGCGAAAAGCCCTAGCTAGACTCCACCTTTTCCAGGAGAGCTGCATGGGTGGAACCACCCCAGATATGTGACTCATAATCCATACAGGAGAGAACAAACCCTTATACAGAGCAAGCAACTGGAGTGGATTGAAGAAATGCTGTGGGTTCCACAAAACACCCAACATCTTAGAAGCTTGTTTAGAAAAAGAAATAATGTGATCTTTCCAAGAAAGATCACGACAAAAAGAAACACCAAGAATATTAAGGACAGATGAAGGTTTTAGTTGTGTGCTTTTGAGGAAGATATCATAGTTGTGTGGAAGGTTGTGTCGAGTAGAGAGATGGAGGAATTGAGTTTTTGAGGCATTGAAAGCGATCATGTTTTCTCTGCCCAAATTTGAAATGCGAGATAGATCAGTGGTTAGTTGCCACCCTCCTTCCTTCTATTAACTGTTGTTGGGTGGGGCGCCTTTCAAAAGGAAAAGAGTAATGAAGGGGGGAGTCATTGGCATAGGAGTGGATAGGAGATGAAGTAATAGAGAGAAGGTCATTAGTGAAAAGTAGAAAAAGTGTTGGGGATAGGACAGATCCTTGAGGAACACCACTATTAATACATTTATAAGATGAACGGTGGCCGTCGACAACAGCTGCTATATAACGACCAGAAAGGAAATCAGAGAGAAGGCCACAGAGAGAAAGATAGATTCCGAAAGAGGGAAGTTTGGAAATCAAAGCTTTGTTCCAGACTCTATCGAAAGATTTCGATATGTCCAGAGCGACCGAAAATTCACCAAAAAGCCGAAGAGCGGAGGACCAAGAGTTAGAGAGAAGGGAAAGAAGATCACCAGTAGAGCGTTTCTTACGAAAGCCATACTGGCCATCATAGATAAGATTAGAAGAATTGAGATGTTTCCAAATCTTCCTGTTAAGGATAGATTCGAAAGCTTTAGAAAGATCATAGGTTAAAGAAATGGGACGGTAGTTAGAGGGTTGAGATGGGTCCTCCTTCTTCGGCACAGGCTGAATGAGCGCACGTTTCCAGCAAGAAGGGAAGGTTGAAGTAGTAGGAAGACATAGACGAAATAATTTAACAAGTCATGGTGCAAGCTCGGAAGCACAAGTTTTGAGAACCACAGGAGGAATACATCAGGACCGTACGCCTTCTTAGTATTAAACTCAGAGAGAGCAGAAATGACACCATTAGAAGAAATTACACAATTTTAGGCATAAATGAGTTGGAGGGAGTTGAAAGAGCAGAAACAGTTCCGGAATCGTCTAAAGTTGAATTAAAGGCAAAAGTCTGAGCAAAGAGTTCTGCTTTAGAGGAAGGCAAAACGGCAGTTGAACCGTCAGAAGATAGTAGAGGAGAAAAATAGTAAGAAGCAAAGTTATAGCTGACATTTTTTGCAAAAATGCCAGAAAGGGTGAGAATAAGAGGAGCCAGAAAGATTATTCAATTTGCGGAGAAGAGAGTTTCTGGTGTTTCGAAGAATAGATTATGCACTATTCCGGGATGAAATATAAGTTGCCTGAGTTTCTGGAGTTTTAAGAGGACCGTAATCCCTGAAGGCAGCATCCCTGCGGCGAATAGCACGAGAACAAGCAGAGTTAAACCAAGGTTTGTTAGGTTTAGTAGAAGGGAAAGAATATGAAATGTGCGCTTCCATGCCAGATAGAATCACCTCAGTTATGCGCTCTGCACACTTCGAGAGGCCTCTCTCCCGAAAATAGTAATCACTCCATGGAAAATCAGAAAAGTACGACTGCAAGTCAGACAAGTTAGTGGCACCGAAATGCCAGTAACGTCTCCTCGCTGAAGGCGATGGCCATTTCTGCGGAAGACTTGAAGAGACAGGACAAGATACAGAGACAAGAAGGTGAATGTATGAACCCAGAGGAGGAAAGAGTTTAACAGTATAAGGAGAAGGATAAGAAGTTAGGAAAAGATCTAGCATGTTGGGTTCATCACCAAGACGGTCAGGGATACGGGTAGAGATGTGCACCAACTGCTCAAGGTTGATTTGGATAGAAAATTGGTAAGCGAATTCACCGGCTGGATCATGAGAACTAGATGTAAGCCATTGGCGGTGGTGAACATTGAAATCACCTAAAATGATGATTTCGGAGAAAGTAGAAGAAGAATGTGTTCTATTTTTAAGTTAAGATAGTCGAAGAATTTTGGATAATCTTTAGAGTTAGGAGATAAGTAGACAGAACAAATGAATTTAGTTGTAGAGTTGCAAGAAAGTTTAGGCCAAAAAGTAGGGAATTCAGAAGAATCCAAATTAGAGACACGAGAACAGACAACATCATTGCGCACATATGTGCAACGTCCGCCTTTGGCTGAAAATTGAGGATGGAGACAGTAGGAGGAAACAGAATATCGTTTGCTGTCAGAGCACTCAGACACCTGAGTTTCAGTTAAGAACAAGAGATGAAGTCTAGAAGAAGAGAGATGGTGTTCGACAAAGGGGAGATTAAAAAAAAACCGCGAATGTTGCAGAAATTAATGAAAAAAAGACCGTTCACCAGGGCAAGTCGGCAACAAGGTCTTGGGGGACTCAACCCCATCACCGGAGGCCTCCACCTCCCAAGTGCTGATTTGGGAAGGAGTGGATTTTTGATTTCTTTAATAGGTAATGTAAGGGGTTATGAGGGAAGGAGTGGATTTTTGATTTATTTAATAGGTAATGTAAGTGTTAGCGCTTGTAAATTTGTAGGAGGATAGTTGAAGCAGGATAGTTGGGGGAGCATAGGCACCCCAATGTGAGTCAAGGATACACTAGAGACCCTTTGAGAAGATGAAACGCGAAAAGTAAAAAACCAAAGGGCATCGGAGTGAAACGGAAAAAATAAAGGCTATATATATATATATATATATATATATATATATATATATATATATATATATATATATATATATATATATATATATATATATATATATATATATATATATATATATATATATATATATATATATATATATATATATATATATACTGCTCTGCATTTTCACAAAAAAAATTTTTTTGAAAGAAATGGTGTTCTTATATAGGAATTTTCTGTGCTGATTTTAAAAATGATACTACTTTGCTCGTATCACGTAAGGATTTGACGGAAATCACATGAATATATTTAACATAAAATACATTTAACGGCATTGATAAAGTTAGGTTGCTATATGACTGGAACATTGATTGCAGGAAAATACTTCATATATTTTCAGTAGGTTATATTTTCAATATAGTATAAATCGTGATTTCTCTATAAAAAATACAACATATTGTTTACAGTATTAATAAGTTTACCAATTAGGACTGAAATTTTCAATTTGGTATATATCGTAATTTCTCTATAAAAATACAACATATTGGTTAGTATTAATAAGCTAACCAATTAGGACTAAAATTTTCGTTTTGTTGCTCTGTGTACACTTGAACCAACTTCGGATCTTGTTTCCCTTTTCAACATCCAACGGAAGTCAGCAATTATGCTTGAATTCCATCTTTCTTTATGCCTTTGTTCCATATCTTTTATATCTTGATGGAACCTTTCACCTTGCTCCTCGGAAACGGTTCTAAGATTTGCAGGAAAATACGCTAAATGCGAGTGCAAGAAATTTAATTTAATACTCATTTGGAAACCAAGAGCTTTCATTTTTTCCAGTATATTTTCTACCAATGTTTTGTAATTTGGATCTTTCGTATTCCCGAGGAATCTCTCAGTAATACTTTTATATCACTACATGCCTCTAATTCGCATTTTGTCATTGTCATACATCAACTTGCTGATTTGGGTTTCAACAAATAGTCCCTCCTTAACCTTAGCTTCAATAGAGGGGAATTTCTGACACATATACTGTAACAAGCACTGTCCTTGTATAGGGCTTTCACGAATTGCTTCATAATACCTAATTTAATGTGAAGTGAAGGGAGTAATACATTTTTGGGATCGACAAGCTGTTCGGGGAGTACGTTTTTGGGACCAGGAGCAATTGTTTTTTTACGTGGGGGCCACTGATTCCTTTGTCAGTGATTTTTGTTTTCACTATTATCTCATTCGCATAGAAAACATGGATATTTTGTGTATCCAGCTTGAGGTCCTCCTACCATGCCTATAACTTTCAAATCTCTACACAGAAGGCATCCGTAACATTATATTTGACTTTCTCCAGCATAAATGCAATATTTTTGTATGTTCCTATTAAATGTACAGAGTGTACTACAGGAATTGATGGATATACATTACAATTATGAAGTAACACACCTATTAAGCTTCGCTTGCTCGAATCTATAAAATGTCACAATTCATGGTGATAACATATGTTTCCCTTTCGAGATGCTTATACCATGTAAATTTTGTTCCTGGTGATAACATATGTTACTTTTCAAACGCAAACCAAGAAGTTCATCTTTGTCTTTGGACCAATACAAATCGAGCGCTAAATCATTCAGCTTATTCTGATTAAATGTTGAAGAGCTACTATCATCTTCCTCGCAAGTATAATCAACATTTCTTTCTATACTTTCATCTAAAATTGGTTCATCATGTGACTCATACTCTGGCTTTAGTAACGAGGGTGGAAAAGGAACAGATAATGATTCACTATGAGGTAGAGGTCAGACTGTATAGGGTAGGTTGAGATATAATAAATTTTTCCTATTTTTTACATTATATTCACGTATATTTGTCAAACATAAATAACTATCATCGTAGTGGCTTTTGGGTTCTCTCCAAGAAATTGAAATTGCAAAGGGCATGGAAGGTTTCTTACCTTTGCTTCAAAGTCTTAGCGCCTCAACACACATTCGGCATACTCTATTAGGTACCCATGTTTTATCTTGATTACCTAACTGCGCACCGAAATAAGCATAGTATGCACGTTTAATATAGTCTGTAATAGTTTGTTTTGCTTTACAACGACTTAATGTCCACAAATATTACGAAATATATCTGTATCGTTTACACATGAACGCGAAGCCATATTTTATACTAGTACCGAACACAAATAGCCAAACGACGCGACAACTTCAATACCCACTATAGAACTGAGTAATCAATCACTGAGTCTTTCATTAACTCAAACAAACAAATATACGAACGAAGACGTCTCCATGGTAACCAAGAAAAAACATGTTTCCATTGTACGTGCACGTTTGTTTAGCATTTTTATTAAATGATTTTAAATATGAACTTGTTCATTTTACTAAAACTTTACGTGAAAGAGATAACTCGATAGCAGATTTGGAATCATCGTCAAAAATTAATCTAAAAACACCAGAAGTTATCAAAAAATAAAATTTCATGCTGATATATATATATATATATATATATATATATATATATATATATATATATATATATATATATATATATATATATATATATATATATATATATATATATATATATCCTCCGGTGGGCAAAGGCCTGCGGCATACTGAATTCCACGGGAGTTGAAAAAACTCTATCCTGGTCGATGAAGGCCGACATGTTCAGATACACAGCGTTTGAAAGTATGCAAGTCAAAGGAAGTTGGAAAAAAAAGGGACTATTTTCCAGACTTTACCAATAGAATATATGTAAGATTGAGAATGGCTGTTAAGTCTGGGGTAGGAGAGTTGGACAGAGAAAGGATGAAACTGTATAGAAAGGCATGTCACGCGATCTCTTCTCAATGCAGGAGGTATTCGACGAGTGAGTTCAGAAGAGTAGTGGCCGTTGTAATAGCGATAGTTTGGAGAAAGTGACGGAACAATTCAACGGTCAGAGAGAGATTGGAGAGATTTGGTAAGAGCAGGAGAGTTGATGAGACGAAAAGCCCTAGACTCCACCTTTTCAGGGAGAGCTGTATGAGTGGAACTACTCCAGATGTGTGAAGCATACTCCATACAAGGACGAACAACACCGCTATAGAGAGCAAACAACTGGGTTGGCGTGAAGTAATTCTGAAAACGCCTCAGAACACCTAACCTCTTAGAAGCCTGTTAAGAAAGAGAAGTAATGTGAACTTTCCGAGAAAGATCACGAGAAAAAGAAGCATAAAAAATATTGAGAAAAGATGAAGATTTGAGTTGTGCGTTTACGAAGAAGATATCATAGTTGTATGGTTGTATGGAAGATCGTGTCAAATGGAGAGATGGAGAACTAAGTTTTTGAGGCACTGAATATTACCATATTTTATCTTCCCCAATTTGAAACACGTGAAAGCTCCAAGGCTACCTTTCTCGAGTCTACTAACTGCTGTTGGTAAAGACGTCTTTCAAACTAAAAGGAGTAATGAAGGGTGGAGTCATCAGCATAAGAGCAGATGGAAGATGAAGTAATAGAAAGATCATTAATAGAAAGTAGAAAACGTTTTGGGGATAGGACAGAACCCTGAGGAACACTACTATTAATAGACTTAAAGGAAGAACGGTGGCCGTCTACAACAGCTGCTATGGAACGACCGGAAGGAAATTTGAGAGAAGATGACAGAGAGAAGGATAGTTACCGAAAGATGGAAGCTTAGAAATCAAAGCTTTGTGGCAGGCTCTATCTTATCTATCGAAGGTTTTCGATTTGTCCAGTGCCACAGCAAAAGATTCACCGAAATGCCGAAGAGCAGAGAGTCAGAGAGAAGGGAAAGAAGATCACCAGGAGGGCGTTTCTTACGAAAGCCATACTGGCGATCAGAGATAAGATTAGTAAGAATTCTAAAACCTTAGAGAGAGACGGAGGTCAAAGATATTGAACGATAGTTGGAGGATTGAGAGAAATTCCCCTTCTTCGGCACAGGTTGAATGAGAGCACGTTTCCTGCGGAAGGTCGAAGAAGAAAGACAAAGACAAAATAGTTTACCAAGACAGGGTGCAAGCTCTGAAGCACAAGTTTTGAAAACTACAGGAGGAATAACATCGGGACCTTACGCTTTCTTAGTATTAAGCTAATAGAAAGCATAAATGACGTCTTTAAAAGAAATTCTAATTTTAGGCATAAATGAGTTGGAGGGGGTTGAAGGAGGAGGTATAGCTCCGGAATCGTCTAAGTTCAATTAGAGTCAAAAATTTGAGTGAAGAGTTCAGCTTTAGAAGAAGGTAAAACAGCAGTTGTGCCGTCGGAAAGATACCAAAAGGAGGAAGAAGCAAAGTTGGAGTTGGCATTTTTTGCAAAATGCAAGAAAGAGCGTAAAGAAGAGGAACCAGAAAGATTATTGCATTTTCCACTGAGGAAAGAGTTTTTAGTGTTTTGAAGGGTAGATTTTGCACGATTTCGGAATTATATATAAGTTGCGAAAGTTTCTGGAGCTTGAAGACGACGGTAATTCCTGAAGGCAGCATCCCTGCTGCGGATAGCGAGAGAACAAGCAGAGTTAAACCAAAGTTTGTTCGTTTTAGTAGAAGGGAAAGAAAATGGAATGTACGCCTCCACACCAGAGAGAATCACCTCGGTTATACGTTCAGCACACTCCGAGGGACCCCTCCCACGGAAGCAATAATCATTATACGGGAAATAAAAAGATGTACAGCAGTCCGACCAGCTTGCGTCTTCAAAATGCCACAAACGTTTCATTTCAATAGAATGGGGTCTTTCCTGCGTAAGACTTAAAGTGATAAAAAGGAGACAGAGATAAGAAGGTTATTAGAGGATCCCAGAGAAGGAAAGAGTTTAACAGTATAAGGAGAAGGATTAGATGTTAGAAAAACGTCTAGAATGATTGGTTCATCTTCAAGACGATCAGAGATACGAGTAGGGAACTGCACCAACTGCTCAAGGTCGATTTGATAACGAAATGGAAGGCACGTTCACTAGCTGTATCATGAGAACTAGAAGAAAGCCATTGACTGTGGTGAACATTGAAATCTCCTAATATGATCATTTCAAAGAAAGGAGAAGAGAGAGATTATGCGAGAGCCTAAGCCACAAGGTGGAAAATTCGGAAGACTTCAAATTAGAGACAGAATAGCAAACAATATCGTTGCGCACGTATTGAAGATAGAAACAGTCAGAGGAAATTGAAAAGGTTTGCCACCAGAACGTTCAAACATCTGAGTTTTGGTCCAGAATAAGAGGTGAGGTTTAGAAGAAGGGAAATGTTCAACAAAGTGGAAATTGGAATGAAGACCGCGAATGTTTGCAGAAGTTAATAAAAAAAACAGACCGTGAGTCCGGGACAGCCGACTGCAAATTCCTGGTGGCAGTTGCCAACCCCATCACTGGAGGCCACCAACTCCTAAGTGATAATGGGGGAAGGGGTGGATGAGGGGTTATCTTTAGAATCTGTCCTTCTGTGATTTTCCGAGGCTACCAATGTCGACGCCATATTTTTTTTCCTTTTATAAGGGATGTGTGACTGTAATAGTGTTTATTGTGTGTAAAAGGAGAGCCTACTCCGTATAGAAGAATGTGTAGATGAGCATGATATATATAATATATATATATATATATATTAAGCGCAAAATCGCAATTTGCGCTTTAAAAATTTTTTTTTGCGCTTTTGCGTTTTGCGCTTAATTTCGAAAATGTGCGCTTTGCATTTTGCGCTTAACAACTTTTTTAAGAGCGCAAAAGCGCAAATTTGCGCTTTAAAAAATATTTTGCGCTTTTGCGGAAGTTTTTTGAAATTAGCGCTTTCCAATTTGCGCTTCATCATTTTTCTTAATAAAAAACAATTTGGGCTTATATTTCAGTTTCTTATTTAATCAGCCAAATTTTATTACTTTTTCTGCTTATTAAAAGTTAATACTTAAACTAGGAATGCCGATATATAAAAAAAAATATCGATATTTAAAAAAATCAAATTGATAATAAAAGATATATATATATATATATATATATATATATATATATATATATATATATATACTATATATATATATATTATATATATATATATATATATATATATATATATTATATATATATATATATATATATATATATATATATATATATATATATATATATATATATATATATATATATATATATATATATATATATATATATATAATATATATATATATATATATATATATATATATATATATATATATATATGGTTTATTGAATATTTTTATTGGTTTATTTGTATGGAACAAAAGCCTTGTCTTCCAATATTTAATAAAACTGACAAGGAGGTGATTGCCGAGTACATCGAAATAATACGCCTATTGCTGTTAGGCTGATGTTGCAGGATGAGAAGAATGCGTACGCGGGGGTCCTATTGCCTAACCTTTCCTCCTCAAGGACAATCTCGTGGAATTGCAACGAGAGGTGAAAAAAATAACTATGCCAAAAGCTTAGTCAACTACTTACTAAAGCAGCCAAAAGCCAAACAAAGGGAAAGAAAGGGATTTGAACCGAGGTTCAGCAGGATTTTGATGATTGTGATTTACTTATGGCAACAGCTCTGCACCCTCACTTCAAATTCGGAGTGGCACATAGGTTAAATGGGGAAGTATCCAGCTGTCAAGACGGATATTGAGGAAATAAAGTGTAATATTGCATCGAATTTTTACTCCTCCACATCAAGGCACTGAAGGTGATGGAATGAATCTGAAATGGACCCATTTAAGGTGAGCTATTTTTATAATTTAGAACAAACTTTACGCATTACCTATATATATATATATATATATATTATATATATAATATATATATATATATATATATATATATATATATATATATATATAATATATATATATATATATATATATATATATATATATATATATATATATATATATATAATATATATATATATATATATATATATATATATTATATATATATATATAATAATAATATATATATATATATATATATTATATTATATATATATATATCACTAGAGATAGAATGAGGAGTGAACTGGTGAGAGAGAAACTTGGGGTGGAATCAATTTTGGAATGCATAGAAAGAAAAAGGATGGTTTGGTCACGTGAAGAGAATGGGGAGGAGAGAGACTGAGAGAGATGCTGGAATGGAGACAGAAGGAAGGAGACCGGCGGGAAGACCAAGGAAGAGATGGATGGAGGCGTAGAAGAAGCCATCAACGAAGGAAAAAGACACTGGAAAAGGTGGAAGACAACCGAATGTTTGAGGACAGAATGCGTGGAGAAATTTTGGAGGAGTAGCACCCGACAGGCGTCAGCCTACCGGTTTGGACGGTGATGATGATGATGATGATGATGATGATGATGATGATATATATATATATATATATATATAATATATATAAGTATATATATATATATATATATATATATAATATATATATATATATATATAATTATATATATTCATAATACACTGACATAATGTTCAAATGAAACTTAAAAAGATTTGATTTCTTGATACCATTTCTAAATTTTCAGAAACTGAAGGCCCCATATATCCAGCAGACACCTCTGGAGGAGAAGTTGCGGCAAACCTGGATAGCTGGGATGCAGTAGATGTTCACCACAATACCCCTCTCACTAGGAACCTTTTTCCATGTGAAAACCAAGAGGTCTGGGTGGACTTGTTTATGAAATATATAATACCCCATTACCCAGCTCAGCGGCAGTGGAGAGTTTTAGTCAAGATTCTGACATTCTAAGACCAAAGAGGGCAGCCATGCATCCACAATTTTGAAAAAAATTTTTATGAAAGGGAATATGACCCTTTCAAATGCAAGAGGAGAACTTAGGAGGAAGAGATCATAGATGGCTGAATAAATAATAATAAATTCTTTCTCATTTTTTGTTATATATTTGCATTTATCAAAAAAAATTTAAAAATAATTCATCTTTACATCCTAGCGCTAAATTTTTTTTTTTTTTTTTTTTTTTTTTTTTTTTTTTTTTTTTTGCTTCAAAATTTGCGCTTTAAAATTTTTTTTTATTTGCGACATGTGCGCTTTTGCATTGCGGACTAAATTTTTAAAAATGTGCGCTTTTGCATTTGCGGCAAAATTTTTAAAATTTGCGTTTTGAGTTTGCGCTCTAAATTTAAAATTTGCGCGCCCACCTCTGATATATATATATTATATATATATATATATATATATATTATATATATATATATATATATATATATATATATATATATATATATATATATATTTTTATATATATTATTTTTCACCTCTGGTGGGCAAAGACGGTAAGACCAAAGGCCTACTAAAATTTCCACGAGAGTCAGGGAGAAAATCGGAAGTCTGGTCAAATTAAAGGCCGACATGTCCCGATACACGGCTTTTGAAGGTGTGTAAGTCATAGGAAATTGGGAAAATAGATGAAGGGAGTGTGTTCCATACTTTACCAGTAGAGTACATGTAAGATCGAGCATAGGTGTTAAGTTAGGGGTCAGAGAAAGGATGAGACTGTGCTGAAAGAGGAGGTATGCGAAGGGAGAGTTCAGAAGATAGTTGAGCAAATTGGAATAATAATTGTCTTCTGCCCCATTGATTAATTATTATAGGTCCTGTATTATTCGAAAGACTTGAAACTAGAGATGCTTTCTTGGAAATATTTTTTTTTTGAATTTTTAAATCAGTTTACCGATAAAATAGTAAAGGAAATACTTTTTGCATCAAAATGATGTATCGTAACAAAAATGTAACACTGACTCAATGGAAATAGAAAGATTTTAGCGACCTTAAAAAACAACAAATAAATTACAATAAGAATTACCATGCAGTTCTCACTCTACATTATTTCTTTTCTATTCATATTTTAATATATATATATATATATATATATATATATATATATATATATATATATATATATATATATATATATATATATATATATATATATATATATATATATATATATATATATATATATATATATATATATATATATATATATATATATATATATATATATATATATATATATATATATATATATATATATATATATATATATATATATATATATATATATATATATATATATATATATATATATATATATATATATATATATAGGGCATTATGGCATTTATTGTGACCCTCCAGCGGATTATGTGACAATCAAAATGAACTAGTTTATTTCGAAAGTTTGAGTGGGTTTCAGAAATTGTTTGAATGCGAGAAAAGGACACTCAATATTTGCTTACGGGAGGATTTGATTTGAAAGATACGAAATAAATTTTAATTGCAATTGTAAATGAAAAAAACTTTTCGTTATTTCAAATGTAGTTTACTCAGGACTCAGAAAAAAAGGTAGACCTTCTGTGGGAGAATCAGAGATAAACCAACTAAACAATTCCCCAGTTGTGAATGCAATAACCGTCGACCTTACTTACAAATAATAATAAACCAAATATGGAAACTTACTTTAAAATAGCAATTTTTATTCAAATATAATTTAATAATGGAGACCATTGGAAAATATTTTCCAGACAGACCGAATTCAAGAATATTGTTGTAAACTGGGAGTTTTCCTTTCCCTAACCTTGACCACTTCTCTTTGCAACTGGAATTAGAAAAATTACATTCTGGTTCTGAGCAGACAAAGCAGCCTGTTTTAAACACTTGATAGAATCTAAGAGTGATATAATAATATATATATATATATATATATATATATATATATATATATATATATATATATATATATATATATATATATATATATATATATATATATATATATATATAAATATAAAATTTTTTTTTTTTTTTTTATAAAAATATTTTTTTACGAAAATGAAATTTTTTTTTCTATTGTTGGTCAGTTTTTGGGCAATAACATTTTTTTTATAACTCTGGGAGTAAAGGTCTGTTAGAAGCTTTTGTAGCCAATAGATTTAGGAATACAGACACCAAATTTCAGAGCAAAAAAAATTTTTAACTTGACCTCACCGTAGATTTAAACACCTTAACTTTCCGAAAAAAAAAAAAAAAAAAAAAAAAAAAAGTTAGGAATTGAGTTTTTATTTATACTGAAATTTTCAGGAGAAATTGGATAAAAATTTAAAAAATTGGACCTTGTTAGGAGCAGTTCCCGATCTCAATACTTCCAAATGGGCTAAATTGTAAACTAAAAAATTTGATAGAAATTCAGGAATTTTCATCATGCAATAACTATATTCAAGCGACCCTTATGGCAGAAAAAATAATTGTCCCTAATGAAAGATTAGAATGTAACATAAATGGCATTCCCCAAAACAGTCAATCTCACCTTACATTTCAATGCTTTAATTGTGGTCAACAAGGACATATTAAAAGAAATTGTTCACAACTACAAAATAGATACATAAATAATAGATATAGAAAACTAGAATAGAGGTCCATTTTAGCACTAAATATTCAGATAATCCCATTATAAATATTAAAATAAATAATCAAATTTTTTAGCATATCTCGATACCGGTTCAAATATCAGACCGTTATCTTATACTACTTATATTAATTTATTGGAAATGGACCTATTAAAAGGAAGATTAAAAAATTCATTTTTAACCTTATCTAGAGTTACAGAGAAACGTTACAAATTTTCTAAAAATAATGATGTTTTTAAAAATTGGAAACGTTTCACTCGCTCACAAGATATATATTTTAGAAAAGACCAATTTCCCTGAAGATATTTTAATAGGTAGAGATATATTAAAAAGATTTGGGTAGATAACTTTTGATATAAATAATAATAAAATTCATATAAAAAATAAAGAATATTTTATCATTAAAGTATTTTATACTAAACCATTCTATTTTAAAATATCTAAAAATATAAAGACGATTAATGAATTAATTCTTGGTCATAAATTAATATTACCCCAAGGTCTTTTGTTAAAACATATGGAATTACAAGTAAAGAATGAAAAAATAAAAATATCGTAATTGAACCAAAATGTAAATTGGAAGGAATTCGAGAAAATACTTTAGCAGTAGTAAAAACCCTTTAATT